>VMDO01013448.1:0-58206 GCA_007922755.1 Pedetes capensis
ATTATGTGATTTTTATATAACATCTCTGGCCTTAATGTTCTACTTTATTTTTTATTTTACTTGTTGTTTTTAATCATGTGTTATATGTATTTGTATAAGTAACTTCATTTAAATTCTTCAGGAACATTAAGATTTGGATTTACTTATCCAAATCCAAAGAAGATAGCTAATGCTAATAAAGTCAGAATCAATTTTATAAGTTGCACACAAATTGATATGATTGTTGAAATAAAGGTTCTTAACTTCTTTGAAAAGGAATCATGTTATATAACTTCCTGCTGCCTAAGTGTAGTAATACCATGAAGAGGTAATGTTCAATTTGTTCTCAATTTAATTTAGAATAATAGGCACTAAGACAGAAGAAATAGTCTAGGTGGGAGAGAAATATTCACCAGGAGACTTGTGAGAAAGTAATATTTCTAGTCATCTATTTGTGTGTTTCTGTATTTACCAAAGCTTTTATTTAATCCAGATTTAAAAAATAATATATACTTTCCTGAGAAAAGTGACTTATACAAAGGCATATTTAACAATAAATTGAAGTGATGATTGAAAAAAAAAGAATGGGATTTGATCTGGTGACTGTTGACAAAGTCACTACCTGTTTCCTTTGAAGAACAGGATTTAGGAGCATGACACTCAAGTAGTTTTACAGAAATGTAGGTGACCTCATTCGTTGCTTGGTGGTCCCCTTGCCTCAGTAGTTTCCTATTTCTAGGTCCCATTTCCTTGAACCTGCCAGAAATTTGCTAACTCCTACCACTCTGGCCATATTGTTATAGGAGTTTAGGGCAAAGCCCCCTAAGTCACAGAATTAGGTACAGTCCCTGGTCTCCAATATGCCAATTAAAGGGACGAGTAATGGTGAGAAGTAGAGAAAGGATATTTAATCAATGTGCACATTGGGAAGAGGAAGGAGTCCCTGGACCCCAAGTCAGTCATCAGAAAACTCACATGAGCTTTGGGTTTAGGTAGAGAAAACATTGGGGGCAGGGGCAAAGAGGTATGCATAATTAAGTAGCTCTGCTCAGAGTGTGATCTCTGTTCTGGTTTCCCATAGTGGTTCTAGAAGTTATCATTGTCACTGCTGGAGGAATATTTGCAGTCCCTTGTGGAAAGGAGATATTTATCCATTAATGTTCCCTGGATCCTAAGAGGCTGTAGAGTTAGGACAGGAGACATTTACATGCCTCTTTGGATGAGGATGTTACCAGGGACACAAGAGGAGGGTAGGTAGGAGGGTCCTGAATACAGGTCTGGGAATTTAGCAGCATAACACTGGTTCTTGTATCCAGTATATAAATGAATTTGTAGCTGATACAGAATTTACAGTATAGAGTATAGAGAAGGTTTACTAAAGATAGTAACCATTAAGGAATAATTACAGAGAAAACTGAGGCATCTGGAGAAGCGTAGATAAACCTGGAACGGATCTTAAAAGAAAACTGAGTGAATCTGCATAAGGATATTTCTACTTCCCAGGGAAAGGTAAAGTCAGAGAGAACAGAGTTAAGTAGGCTTCTGGAAGGAAGTATCTTAGGCAGCCCAAGAGAGGGGTGAGGGTTGCAACTGTTTGCCAGCGAAAGAAGAACAAAGGGTAGGAAGCAGAGAGGAAGGAAGAAAAGAGCATGCCCAGTGGGCTGTCAGCCCTGGGCATCCAGCTCTGGGCACCCATTGTGATGTGAGCCTGGGATCTTTGTTTTGTAAATGGTTCAATGGTTTGGTTTAAGGTGTAGGGTCCACAAGAAAATGTCCTTCTAATGTCCTCAGAAGTACACATGACTTCATCCTACATGGCTGAACAGCAGAGTCCATTTTAATCCCCTTTTCCTCCATATTTCCTACTAATGCCTAAGCTAACCCGCCTATCAAGGAAACCAGTGATTTTTAGCAAAAGTGATTTATAAGTGCCTGTTACAATATTGCTAATCTGGGGAGGGGGAATGGGGCTGTACAGTCAGGTGGTGACAGGTCTGCATATTTCTCTTTGCATAGCCTCCAGGGTATGTTAAAATTGGTCACCCTGAAAAGCCTAGAGGAAACAAGCTGAAGTCATTGAGTAAATATTGAGCGCCCTCTGTGTGATACCGTACTGTGCAATGTTTTAGAGAGGCAAAGATTTTAAACACATAATCCCTGCATTTCAGGCCCCTAAAATAAGGAGTGTGGTGTGGTGTGGGGGTGGGGTTATGAACAAGCACTACCTCACTATGAACTATGCTAATTGTGCTAATGACTAAATTAACAGTGAAAAAAAGTATAAACATATTTTTAAAAAATTAATTAGTTAATTTATTTATTCTAGAAGGAGGAAGAGAGACATACTTTAACTAAAGCAATGAATTAAGGCACTTCTAACAAGTGGGTAGTATCAGTGGTGGGAGATGCAGCCCAGTGTTGCCACCTACCTGAGGAGTCCCCTAGGCAGGACCTCTACTCATGTTGAGTCCTTGGCTTCATTGCAGAAAATAATTTCAGGACAAATTGGAGAGTGAAACAAAGCTAATAGGTTTAATGGTATGGGTTTTAAAGATAAACACAGGCCTCTTAAGAGAACAGAGAAACGCCCTTACATGTCTTTTCAACGCATATTAATATTTGGCTTTTCAAGGCAGGGTTAGGAACCTGTCACTAAGGTGAGTTTACAGAAAGGTGTCACAAGGGGGTTTTCTGGGCATAAGCATAACCACTAATCCCATTTGTGAGATTAGGTTAAACTCAAAAGTTTCATGTATTTTGATACTGTGTTGTTTTTAGGTGCCATCCAGTTGGGTCCAACTCATAGTGACTCTAGGTAAAACAGAACGAAACACTCCCCAATTCTGTGCCAGGCACACAATCTTTTTTTTATGTTTAATAGCCATTGAAAAACTTTAAATACCAGAGAAATATTTTGATCCTTCTTGTTGTTAGATGAGGTTGAATTTGTCCAACTCATAGGGACCCTCGTAGAGTTTTCAATGGCTGATTGTTTCTAGATTGCTTTAGGAGTGGATTACCAACCATGTCCCATTTTTGTGGTGCTCGGGATTGAACCCTGGGTCCTCCAAGAGAGTGTACAGCAGCACTCTACCAACTGAACAAAACCCCAGCCTCATTTTGATCCCAAGTACAGCTGATTGCTATTCTAACATTTTTATTATTTAAAATATCTGTCAAAAATTTATGCAGGCAGGCCTCACAGCAGTTTTCTTGGTAGTTGTGTCAAAATTCTTGATTCTGAGCTGATGAGATTCAAAGCACATCCTGGGGTGAAAGCTCTTTCCCTTTTTGTGTCTCCCAAATTTCCCTTTCTATGCCTTGGGTAGCATTTGAGTTGTGTTTTGCAAAGTGAACAGGATTTCAATAAAAAAGGGGTGAGAATATGCCCTGATTCCACGCTTCTTGTTTTCTTAGCATAAGATTTGAAAGAACAAATCTTTGCTATGCCTGACTTATAAAGATCTTAGATTCTGTATATGGAGGTGCGGGAAAGATCTAGGTGATGAAATGCAAGATTAGGCCATGTAGGTCTCCAGTGACTCAGTGAGTTTTTCTGAAGGAGTTCCTGCTCAGTTTAGATCTCTATAAATGTCAGTGTTCATGGAGAAATTTTTTATTAGGCTTTTCCTTTTCTGACACAGCTTAGCTCACAGCTGATTGTCACCAGTTTCCTTGCTATCTAACTTCCATTATGGCTGCAGAATAGAAGGCCAGAGTTATTAGAATCCCTCCTTGCTCTTCTGAATGGGCTTTTCAGATATCACACATTTCCTGGAGTGTGCTGTGCTCTGGAGATTGAACTGACCTGAACCTGAGCTGCTTCTTGTTTTCCCTCCAGTGATTCCAGACAGGGTGTGAGAAGGTGACCCGAAGGCCTAGGGGTGGCATAGTGCTCCTGGCAGTGGATGCTTGCTGAGAATCCAGCCTCCTTTCTCTCCACTGTGTTCTGTCACTGGGGAAAATAGGGCAAGACCTACATTTTCCGATTTTTACAAGTCAAAACGAGAAGTAAATCAATTTCCTTCTGTCACTAACCGAAAGCACTGATGCAGAATGACACAGAATTTCAGTCATTTCTCAGGCAAGAGATACAATAAAAATGAAAATATCCCTTCTGAAGAGTGCCGAACTCTACACTCTTTCCCTTTGTGTGGGTAGGACTCAGGTTAAAGAAAGGTTATTCATGCGGGGTGCTGTGGCGCACTCCTGTAATCCCAGCAGCTCGGAAGCGGAGGCGGGAGGATCTCAAGTTCCAGACCAGAGGCAGTCTTCGTAATTTAGAAAGACCCTGTCTCAAAAAGTAAAAAAAAAATGGGCTGGGGGTGCAGCTCAATGGTCTAGCACTTGCACAGCATGTAGGCACAAGGCCCTGGGTTCAACCCCCAGTACCCCCCCCCAAAAGAAAGGTTATTCATAATAAATAGTTTTCCAGGTCATTTTTTAAAAGTGTGCTACAATTCCTAGTATAATAAAGGTCATTAAAAAAAAACCTACTATAATTCATACTAGTAAATTATTAGAAAATTGGAATAAATACAAAGTTATTCAGTTACAAGTATGTTTTTCTTTTGCAGAAGATTTTGTACATTTTCCTGAACTTCTTTCCGTCATTGAATAATTTAATATTTGTGAAGTGATTAATGAATGAATGAAAACCTCTTACCTGCAGTGCTGGCTGGGACTTTTGGAAAATTTGGGAACCACATAAGCTATGTGCTATTTGTTTCCCAGAAACTTGCATTAAGACTGAAAAGATGAGATAAATATCATATCAGTATGCAATATAGTATTTTTTTTCCAAACTGTAAGTGGTATATAAGCACAGAAAATGAAGGTCATGGAGAAAGGTGGTTATAAAGAAAGGCTTCTTAAAGCAGTAGGAATTCACTCTTTCATAAGCCATCTCTGCCCAGATCTAGCTCAACTTCCTGACTGGGAGACCTCAAGCATGATAGTTAGGTACTCTGTAAGTCAGTTTTTACATCTATTAAAGGGGAACAATCATAAACCATACTCTTTTATATAATCTCTCCTAAA
Source organism: Pedetes capensis (assembly GCA_007922755.1). Lineage (NCBI taxonomy): Eukaryota > Metazoa > Chordata > Mammalia > Rodentia > Pedetidae > Pedetes > Pedetes capensis. The sequence continues at coordinate 5,020 of VMDO01013448.1, forward strand.
GCCCATATGGCGTATGGTCTTCAAGAGTGAGACTGTGGTGGAAAATGATACCAGGACAAATACACTCTATTCCCCACCAGCATGGTGAATTGTCCTAAAAGGCCTTTAGAATCTCTGTAATGATAAAGTTTTAAGGGTGTGTACTGTATTTTTCATCATTCTCCTACCATTAAGAATTTAGGCTCAACATTAGAAAAGCTTACAATATAGGTCTTTGTGAATATAATTTTTATAATGCTAGACTATCTTTTTGGAGAAGTTTTCCAAAGTGAGGTAATTGAGGCAAGAGCATGAACATTTTAACATATTCTAGGTCGAGAGCAGAAGTCATGGCATTTTAGCATAATCAGGACTGAGCTGATGCTGTTCTCTGCCCACTATCTTGATTCTCTGCTTAAACATGACTCAACATTTACCCCTTATATGGCTTATGTGGTGATGAGATCGGGCCACCAAGACAAAATACTATGGCTTAAACAAACAGTTCTGGAGGTTGGAAGTCTACGATCAATGCCCAAGATCAATAGGTTGGCAGCAGGTGTGGCATCTCCTGAGGCTTCTCCCCTTGGCTTTCAGATGGCTACCTTTTTACTGTGTCCTCACATGGACTTCCTTGTTTCTAGTGTTTCTTCCCTTCTTATAAAGACTCTAATGTTATTTGCTTAGGCCCCCAACTTAATGACCTCATGTAAGCTTAATTATCTCTTTAAAAGCCCAATCTTCAAATACAGTCCTTTCTAGTCCATTTTGTGTGGCTTATAACAAAATAATTGAAGCAGGTTTTTTATAAGAAAAGCAGTTTAAGGTGAGTGCAGTGGCACATATCTGCAATTCCAGGGACTGGAGAGGTGGAAGCAGGAAGATCATGAGTTCGAGGCCAGAGGCAGCTACATAACTTAGACTTTGATTCAAGATAAAAAAATAAAAAGGGGCTGGTGGAGCACTTGCAAAGTATGCAAAAGAGCCTGGATTCAGCCCCCTAGTACAACAAAAAAATAAAAAGAAAAGGAAAGAGGTCAATTTACCTCCCACTTGTGAAGGTTCAAGAACATGGCATTGACATTTGCTGAACTCTGGTGAAGGGCTTCATGGTTCATCTGTGCTAGGAGCACACGTGGAAAAGATCAGATGCTGAGAGAGGAAGCAAGAGACCAGGGAGAAGGATCTTTCAGTCTTTTTATAATAACTCTTATTTATTTATTTATTTATTTATTTATTTATTTATTTATGTAGTACTGGATGGTTGGACCCAGAGCCTGGCACATGCTGGACAAATGATCTACCATTGAGCTGCACCTCTAGTCCATCTTTGTTTGTTTATTTTTTATTTTGAGACAAGGTCTTACTAAATTGCATAGGCTGCCTCTGGTCTTGAACTCATGATCCTCCTACCTAGGCTTCCCGAGTCCCTGGGGTTATAGGTGTATGACAAGGTGCCCGGCTCTTACCAACTCACTCTTGTGGGGAGTAATCCACTCCTAACAGGCCTGACCTACTCTCCTGAGATAGCATTCATCCATTCATGAGAGTGGAGCCCTCATGACCTAATTACACAAATCCTCTACTATATGTGCTTCTTGGGGACAAACTATATCTAAACAGTAGTGCAATCATATTGAGTGTAAAGGATCAGTAAATTTGAGAGGGAAGGGCACAGTTTAATCTTTTATCATTTAATATAGTCGTCTTTGTTCAATTAATGCTTTTGGCCTAAATTTATTCTTGTTGTACATTAATACATACATGTTCTACTCTGCATGCCCCAGTATTTTCTTTATATATTTATTTAGTTTGCCTTATGTTTCTTTGCTCGTCCTTCAAATTTTTTTCTTAGCTGGGCACAGTGGCCCAAGCCTATAATCCCAGTGATTTCTGAGGCGGAGATAGGAGGATCTCCAGTTCAAGATCGGAGGCAGCCTGTGTAACTTAGTGAGACTTTGTCTCAAGATAAAACAGGGGCTGGGAATGTATCCCAGTTGTAGAGCATTTGCAAAATATATGCAAGGCTGTGGGTTCAAACCCTGGTACCAAAAAATAAATCTTGTAAATTTTACTTAGGAGTCTGTTTTGCAAACAAAAATATACCTGGATTTATATTCTAAGCAAAAATTTTAAATCTTCATGTTTCAATAAGGTAGTTTAATGATGTGCATTTATTATCTTAAAAAGATTATTTTGTATTTACCATTACCATTCTATTTTATGTCTTTTGTCAGACTTTTATTCAAAATTTATTTTTTATCAGATATGTACTTTATCTCTTTCTTTGTAGTTTAAGGGAATATGGAGGGAGATAGCATGTGCAGTAATTATGATAAACTTCTTTCAGTGAAGCATCCAGGAGTTGCTTGGATGACTGTTTCCCATCTATAAATGCTGGTGTCATGGCTCAGTGTTTCCCGCGTTAAATTTTTTTTTGTGTGTATCTGGTGCTGTACAACCCATTTTTAATCTTGTTTTTGTTATCATCCTCTGTTTATATAATACATATATATGTATATAAAGATTTGTGTATATATACGTGTGTGTATATATATATGGAGAGAGAGAGAGAGAGAGAGAGAGAGAGAGAGAGAGAGATTTTTTCCTTCCTCACCCCCAACAATCAATTTTCACTTTTTCAGAGACAATATTGTCTTCATTGAAAATAACATGCTATGTATGGAGGCCTTATGACTGCCACTCATAAATGATCAAGTATTCATGAAGTATCCTGAAAGTATTTTCCCCTGATCTCCAGGGATGTGGCTCCTCTATGAGACAGAGTTAAGGAACATCCAGTCTTATCTGCCCTTCCTTTTGCAGCATTTCTTTTAAGCACCTGACATATGAACGTCACATTTTTCTAGCTTTTATCAGTAAATCAGATTTTCCTCATCGGGTAAATACCTTTATTTTTAATGAGAAATCTGGTAGTGGAGGATGTTGTTGTTGTTAGGTGCCATCAAGACTCATAGCGACCCTCATAGGGTTTTAGGGTTTTCAACGGCTGATTATTTTTCAGGGTTGCCTTGGGAGTGGATTGCCACATCCTTCTCCCATTTTTTTTTTTTTTTTGCAGTGCTGGGAATCAAACCTGGGACCTCAGAGACTACAAAGCAGCATTCTACCAACTGAGTTAGAGTTAGATCCCAGCTCCAGTAGTCAAGGATAGAAGAGTTAAACACATGAACTTACATCGTCATTTTACATAGAAATCCATATAGCGTTTCCTAAGAAGGTAGTGGGCTGGGATTTAGCTCAGTTATTAGAGCGGTGCTCTGCAGTCTCTGAGGTCCTGAGTTTAATTCCCAGCACTGCAAAATGGGAGAAGGATGCAGCAACCCACTCCCAAGGCAATCCCGAGACAGCCATTGAAAACCCTATGAGGGTCACTATGAGTCGAACTCTACTCGACGGCACCTAACAACCTAAAGAAGGAAGCAGAATGAAACCATGGGCATGGCATTAAAGTGAAACTCAGTGCTTGTCCTCAGAGAGCTTTATAACTTAATACAGTTGACCATTAGTAGTCAGGATAAATCAGGGACAATAGGAATGCTACAAGGTAACCCTGGGAAAATTATTTTATTGAATGCCCATTCCTCTGCATACCAAAGATCACTCTTCATGTTAACTAGAACACAGATAATAACCTAATGTAAATTTATGCTTTATGTGTTATTACACAGGATGTATAATGTTGACAGCTAGTTTTTTTACCTTTGTAGATTGCTAACACTTTATGATGCAGATGATTTTCATTCTTTTTTCTTATTGTAATTTCTTTGCTTAGAACTCCAATGTAAGTGTAGAAAGTAGTTGAAATCAATTTTGTTTACATTGTGCTCACCACACTCATAGTGGACCATGGTGTTTGTCTCAGTAACTTCAAAGTTCCTGCTTCTGTTGCCACACTGGAACTCAGAAGCTCCTAATGCTTAGCTTAGCCTGCAATGGTACCACTGTGATGTCCAATCCTGCCAGATCTTGAAGCTAAGCAAGGTCGGACCTGGTTAGTACTTGGATGGGAGACCATCTGGGAACACCAGCTGCTGCAGACTTGGGAGAAGGACCTGGGAATCCACTCCCAAAAAGTAATCAGCCATTGAAACCCTATAAATAGTGGAGAATCACTGACAATAGTATTTCATCTGTTGTACATAGGGCTATGAGTTGGATGCCTACTAGATAGCACCTAACAACAACAACAATGCTTAGCTTGATTTGGGTACGTAACGTGCTGGGAAATGACTTTGCACTGTTCTTGATTTGAGTACATAACATGCTGGGAAATGACTTTGCACTGTTCTTGGCTATCAGTATATTCAGAATATTAAGGGGAAGTGATAGTGGGTATGGGAAAATTCAGGCATAATAGGATTACTTAAATGTGAAATATAAGTAAAATGGATTTACTTAAGTGATTTAAAATGGTTTTATAAAGATATTAAAGTTTTGTGTTTCTTTTGATTTACTTATATTTTTCCATTTCCCATATTTCTTTGTTTCATTCTCAATTTGGAGAGGAAATTAAGAAAGATGTAATTTTTCCTAAAGTTTATTTTTTCCTCCTTGCTTAACAAACACCACACATACCACATGCCATTTCAGCTTTGAAAGGCTGCTTTAATTAATGGTGAGATTTTCCCCACTCTTTTCTCCTACCCCTCTGCTTCCTTTTTTCTTTCCTTCATCCTTTTTAAATTCCATCCAGGCAAAATGTGTTTTATCTTTCACAGGTTAAGCCTAAGTCAAATGGAATGAACAGCTGAAAATATGCTCCTGGCCAGATAGAAGTTATTCATTTCTGCAGCATCTCAGAAACATCCTTTCATCTTCCTCATTATCTGTCTTCTGCTTGCTTTCCTTGGACCCTAGAGTATTAATTCCTTGATGCATCTCTGCCTTGAGTTGAAAAAGTGGGAAAATATACTGAGTGAATTAGACTTTTAGCTTTAGCCTCTCTGTCAACTTCTGAACTATAAGCTTGATTTTTCAATTACTTTCTTTCAACTAAGAAATACTTAGTAGGATCCAAGTAGGTATCAGTGATTGTGATAGATGATCTATGTGTCCTGAATCTTGGAACAGACATTGGTCCCTTCTCCATCTCTTTCATAAATAAGTAGTGTGGAGGAAAATTGATGAGAGCACCATGAACATAAGTCTTTATTCAATAATAGCAGTAGGAGGAGGCTTGGAAGGAGGAAAGCTTGCTTTCTTGGGAAAGGAGAAAATGTTTTATAGAGATGTAGCAAGAGCAGCAGAATTTCAGCAGGTTTAAGGAATAATTGGCCAATGATGGTTCTTTGAAAGAGGGAGTATTTTTTCTTGCAGCATAGCCACGATGGTTGATCATTTTGGATTGTATCAAGAAGTGTGGAGTAGGTAGGGTAAAAGTCATGTATAAGAGCAGGTGAGGAGAAACAGCTGCAAAGGCCAGGTCAAAGGAGGGCCCAAGTGCAAAGTCCTCAGTCCTTTAGTATCTCTATTATCTGAGATAATTATGAGGAGTTGATGAATGAAAGGAAATCAAGAGAGAGATTCAGCTTAACTTTATCATAGACTGCTAGGAAATTCTAAGAACATCACAATTCTTATGCAAAACAGTGAAAAGTGCTAAAACGAAGGAAGGACTACATCCTTGCCTTCCTCTGCTCCAGCTCTTACAGTGGTGGGGACAGGAAGTCGTACAAGTTATTTCCTTGCATATGAGGTAATCACAGTGAGTGGACCCTTTTTTACTTGCTTATTAAGTCTAACATTTTATCAAAAAGCATCTTTTACTTTTTACCTAGAATTTATAATTAAGCTTTTAAATTTTATTATAATATAGTTTTATTATATAACCATTATGGTGACATATTTGAACTTCTTAAAACATTTCTCTTGTTGGAAATTAATGTTTCCAATGTAGAGGTTTACTGTATAGATAATGCTAGATACGGTTTTTATTCCTACTGAATTATGTTTTCAGTATGAAATATGAGGATGTTGAATTGTATTTTCTGCTTTGGACAGTTTACCCAAGGTACTTCTTATTATAGTTTTGTTGTTATTGTTGTTAGGTGCTGTCGAGTCGGTATTCGACTCAAAGCGACCCTACATACAACAGGAAAAACACTATTTTCAGTGCTTCTCTGCTAGTCATAGGGTTTTCAATGGAGGAATAATTTTTGAGAGGGGGTTGCTGGGTCCTTCTCCCATGCCTATAGTATCTGGTCTTCCCAGGCCATCTGCCATCCATCCAAGTATTAACCAGGCCCGACCCTGCTTAGCTTCTGAGATCTGACAGGATCCGATGCCACAGTGCTATGGCTGCAGGCATTATAGTTTTAAATAGGCTTATTTGTGCATGTATTTTCTTCACTTGTGTAGAAATAATCCATTTGAAATGTTTCTTGTGGAATTAACTTTTGTATTTAGAAGAGAAAGAAGCAGTATACTGCATCTTATATTTGCATTCTTTTAGACTTTGCTAGAAATAGATATTTGCACGATTGTGTGCCACCACTAGGAGGAGTCACTAGTTTATCACATCTTTGTTGCAAGGATTTTGCACTTAACAATCCTATTCACACAGCTGAGTTGGGTGGCATTGAGAAAAGCTGCCTGTGGTGCAAATCTTATGAAAATACTAATGCATTTGCTGCCTTAAACAGAATATGAAATATATGTATGCCACTCTTGGGTCAATAAAATGAATTGGTTAATTAGGCAATGACATTTTTAATTTCTGATGGATTTCCTCTTCTAAGGGAGAAATAGCATGTCACATGTGTGGATTATTTTAACCATAAAAAATTAGACAGAGTACCATCCTTGAGGTATTGGAAAAATTGTGCATAGGATTGTAGGTATAAGCACTCTGCAACCAGCTCAGGACAAAGTCTTATCAAGTCTGAGGGATTAGAAGTGGTTTATAGCAAAACCATGCTATATTTGTTTAAGACTGATGGCATACAAAAGCTTTATCTACTACCATGAGTCTTATGAGAGAACACTTTGGAAATGTGCTCAAGCTTCCAAATTTCTTTATTATGCTACTTTATCAAAAGTGGCATCTAATTAATTAAGTGTATTTTTTTAGACTACTGTTTCTTTTTGGCAGAAGGATCCAGCAACCCATTCCCAAAAAACAATCAGTCATTGAAAACCCTACTAATCGCAGAGAAGCACTAGCAATAGTGTTTTGCCTATTGTATGCAGGGTTTCTATTAGTCGGACACCGATTTGATGGCATCTGACAACAACAACAACAACAACAACAACAACAACAACAACAACTGTTCCTTTGAAAGCATGCTGAAGGAAATATTAAGTATATTTTTAAAGATGAAATTTAGAGATAAAATGATTTCCTTAGAAGTAAAATTACTAAGGAAGCAAAGTGAAAATTTAATTTGATGAATAAATCTTTCTTTAGATGTAGTGCCACAGAAATCTATCTCTAACATAAACAGAGTTAGAATCATCTGTCCTTGTGACTTGTGGTTTGCTCTGCTGTGGCTAATACTATCTGATTAAAAATATACATTATGGCAGGATAGAAATAGCTTTGGTTACAAAATGACAGGGAACAAAGCAAAGACATAAATTTACCACATCCAGTGCTATTTTATGATCCTAATAAGTCATCTTTAATTTTGACTTAAAGTTACATGAAGAATAAATCATCTCAGTTTTTCCAAATTGAGCTTGTGGACACATGGGACTTTGAGTTTGCACAATATAGAGATTTTGACTGATAACCTATGCATTTTGTGATTCTAGTAAAACGATGATTTGCCTGTGACCAAGTTTTATTTTTACTTCAAAAATCATAGGCATTTCAGCAAAATGAGAAATCCTGCAAGGTTAGATTTATTATGGACAGCTGTCACCCTTAATTATGATGTTTTGAATTTGACTCTAATGTACTTTCAAAATTGAAACTATAAAAAAATGGCAAATAGCATACTGCTTGTATAAAATATAAAGTCCAATAAAAATGATAACATTTAAAGTTTAAACATTAATAAAATGTGACTAGATTACAGCATGGAGGTACAGATCTCTTTTTTCTCATCGCTCACAATGGTACAGCCACCCTTGGTTATAATTCCTTAGAAACCAAATACTTCACATTTTATTTCCTGAATGTTGTTTACTTCTGTTTCTTTTCCTTAATTCCACCTACATTAGTTCAGTCTCATGTTTAGTCAGTAGACATTTTGACAATATATTGAGCAAAGTTCCTTCTCTATCATTTATGTTTTAATCAATATGTATGTACAAACATTCTATATTAAAAAGAGATCATTACTTATAGGCATAGTACATTTTGGATAAATGATGTCTTATAATAGATTTGGATTAGCTTTATGCTATTTTCTCTCTGTTTTTTTCCCATCTGTGAGAACTGCCAATTTTTAATAAAGCTTATTATTGATCACAAAATAGATGGGTAAATTGTGATTTTTAATAAGCAGAAACATTTTGTGTCTATTTACATAGGCAGTGTCCTGGCTAGTATTCAGACATTAAAATCTATGGCAGAAGAGACTAATGTACAGCTGAAGACTTATTCCGGTAATTTTAAGACATGTTTGGTGTTTCTGATGCTTTGACGTTTGGGGTCTGGCTTGTAGAGCGGGAGCTGCTTCTCCCAGGACCAGCTAATTCCTAAAGAGGGCAAACAACTTGCTCTGAAATGAGTCTTTGAAATGCAAACCAATTAGTCAAAGCTAACACCCCAAGCTGCCTCTTCTATGGGATTTTCACACTGGGGCTACTAACTATCTGCCCTAAATCACCCCACGGCCTGGCTCAGGAGAGGTAGGGACAGCCTTTATGTCTCAGAGCCCACTGAAGTGATTCAAGCTACAAATCTGGAAACCTATTGACCCAGCCTTGCCTCTCCTTCCCATAGAAATCACAATGAAGGCTCGCGTCCATGTTCTGCGTCACTCCTTCTGCTTCATGACTGGCCCTGATACTTTGCCTGAGTGGCCTCTGACTGGGGTGGCACACCTCCTCATCTTCTGAATTGTGTGTACAAACTCTCTTCTCCAAGGCAACTGTCTTCCCATCTGGTGGCACCATCATGCCTGAATAATAATAAAATCTACATTTTAAAGTAGAAGAGATGAACACTTACTTGTTATTTGTTGTTAGGTGCTGTTGAGTCAGTTTGGACTGATAGCGACCCTATGTACAACAGAACGGAACACTCCCGGACACTGTCTCATAGTCTATATCAGTGCTTCTCTGCTATTCATAGGGTTTTCAATGGCTGATTGTTTTGGGATTGTTGCCAGGTCCTTCTCCCATCTTTTGAGGTGCTAGGGACTGAACCCAGAGTCTCAGAATGTGCAGAGCAAGCACTCTACCACCTAAGCTAAACTGTAGCAAGCATGCATTTTTTTTGAATACTTGGTAAGCAGGAGGGGAATTTGGTAAATGGTTTTCCTGAGAGATCTAAGTCGGGCCTCCTACCTTTATCAGGTAAATATTATTATATCTCCATTTTGCAAATAAAAGGTTTGCTGCTGTGAGAGGTTAAGGAACCTTTCCAAAGTTTTATAGCCAGGAAGTGGTGGAACAAAGTTTGAACAAGACTTTGTGAACTAGAGTCTACAATCTCCGCCATGGAGCTGGAATATGCTTCCAATCACTAGGGTGTGCTCTGTAAAAAAAAACTAAGACATTCACCCCCTTCTTTTCTCCTCATACTTTTCATCTATTAAAAAGTCTTTTCTTAATGTAAAAGTAAATTTCAAAAAAATACACTGCAACTTCTAGTCCACAGAAAACTCCATATGCCCTATTTACAAGGAATTGAGTGGAGGAAAAAGGCTATTTCAATGTATCTAAAAAATGGAAAATATGAAAGTCACAATTTCTAAAGACAATATCATAAACATACAAGTGAATGACAAATTGTAAATATGTAAATGACTGCATAAAAGGTAATCAAAATGCCCAGGGTTTGTAAGGGATCAGGAGAAGTCTATTCATTGTTCTTAGTAAAAAAAACAAAGAGCCAGGTGACTGGGTGCACATCTGTAATCCTAGCAACTTGGAAGACTGAGTCATGAGGATTGAAAGCTGGAGGCTAGAGGTAGCCTATGCAAATTAGCAATACCCTGTCTCAAAATTAAAAAAAAAAAATTAAAAAGGAGCTACAGGTAAGGCTCAGTGGTAGAGCACTTGTCTAGCATGCATGAAGCCCTGAGTTCAGTACTCCAATACTGGAAAATAAAATACCAAACAACAATAACAACAACCCCAAACAAAGAAAGCTTAGCAAGATTTCCACTTGGGCATGTGTGCTTCGGTTTCATACTTGCGGTGTTTCCTGTGAAACAATCTGTCTCAAGCATTTCATGTGCTCAGACTTCTCCATAGGCAGAAGGTCTTGTTTCAAGGAATAATCACCTCTGAAAATATAAATTTAAATAGAAAAAAATGTTTTTTTACCTTTATAAAAATCACAGTCATAAGTTCGAATTTTGTATGTCATAGATAAGTTTTGAGAGCTGGCTTTTAAAAAATAATTTGAAATTAGTACATTGAGTTTTCCTAGCCATGAAATATAGCTCTTCATGTTGATTTGATAACCTATAGCTAAATTAGGTCTCTCTCTCCTGTCAAAAAGTATTTTAAATCGATAGAACTTAGGAACAAGTGACTTAATAGGAGCACAACCCAGATGATATATGGGGCCCCTGAACCTGTAGGATACAGGCAGTGTTAAAATGAGATGCAAAATTGCACTCTTGGTGTATGTCCAAACTTCTCACAAAGATTTTCATGAATTCATGAAGGTAAATGGGGGTAAGTGTAGAGGGTTTGCTTTCTCATGATGGCTTCTACCTCAGGTTTCTTTCTTTTCAGTGCAGTTTTTTTCTGTATGCAATATCCACAAGGTATATGTGAATAGAATTTACTCAAGACTCAGAAGGGATGTGAAGAGAGGTAGAGGAGGAGCTTGGATTACTCTAAGACAACATCCAATTAAACATGAGCTTTTTCAAAGTCCTTTTGGCTACAGGGATCCTTCATGTTTCTTCACCCCCCCCCATGCTTTATCCCATGCTATCACTGCACACTCTCACATCCCAACACCCCAACCTCTTCTGCCCTCTCTGCTTTCTTTGCAGGCAAAACCAAGAATCTTTCTTGTTCTTTTACAGAGCAATGAGAATTATTCTCCTTTGCTGCCTCTGGGTTCCCTCCCCTCTTCTCCACCCCAGGCCACTCTTCCCTCACCATATCCCAAGATCAAGACATTCACCCAAAACAGCTTTTTTTTTTTTTTTAACCAAAAGGTAAATTGCTTGAAGCAATTATTAGAAATTTTTAAAAGGTTATCTTAAGTTTATCATACACTAAATTAAGAAAACACTTTAATTCACGAATAGCTCCTACAGAGTAGACAAATTAAAAAATCCCAAAGCAGATTGTCAGCTCAATGGTAAGCATCAGTATTCAAGTAACCCACTAAATTCCTAAAATAGTTTGATATCAGAGGGTTGCTAGAGTTCTCTTCTACTTAATGTGACTTTTGTTATCTTGTGAGATATAAACTTATAGTGATTGTGTATTACCACAACTTATGAGGAGAGGTGGTGAGGACTGTATTGCCTATTCATAATTTTTTTTTTTAGCCATCTACTTGGATTGCATGTATTTTCTTCTTTCTTCAGTTCAACTTCCACCTCTTTCTTAGAGATGATTGGATGCCTTTGTACCAGAGCAAATTTTCCTTCTTTGTGAGTCAATTAACTAAAATGTGCTTACAATGAGTCTAGTTTGTTTCTTTTGCTTGTCTTAAATATGTTTCTACTACTACTACTACTACTACTGCTGCTGCTGCTGCTGCTGCTGCTGCTGCTGCTGCTACTACTACTATTGAATTTACCTTAAGGAGGAGCTAAAACCCATTCCACCTCAGAGAGGGGGTAATGTGGCCTATGGCCTGATGGTAGACTTTGTGAAACATCAGATTTGCTCTCAAGATAGTTGTTGACAATTGGAAAGCATCCAGTTTCAAACGCTGAATTCAGGAATCAGTGACAGTTATTTATTCTGCACTGTGAGGAGAGATACCTGAATTATGTGGCATTTTCCTCCTGAAGATTGCTAAATTCAGTCCACTCCACTCTTTCTCTTTAGGGAGGGTAGGACTCAGATTAAAGAAAAGTTGTTTGTAGTAAATAATTTTTCAAGGTCATTAAAAAACCTTTACTACAATTCATACTATAATTCAGGTCTTAAAAATGTAAATCCTCATCTGAGCATGGTGACTCATACAGGTAATCCTAGTGAGCAGAGAAGCAGAGGCATGAGAATCACAGGTTCTAGGCCAGAGGCAACCTGTGTAATTTAGGGAGACCTTGTCTCAAGATAAAAGGAAGAAAATAATGATAAAGGGGGCTGGTGGTGCAGCTCAGTGGTAGACCACTTGCAAAGTGTGTGCAAGGCCCTGAGTTCAACCCCCAGTATAGCAAAAAAAAGAAGCGAAAAAGGTAAATCTTCTCTAGGCGTTTTATGCCTATAATCCAGCACTGGAGAGGCAGAGGCAGAAGGATCATGACTTGAAGACCAGCCTGGGCTGGATAGTGAGACCCTATCTCAAAAGACCAAAGACTGATAAAGAATAATGGAGAGAGTTGGGTGTGGTAGCACATGCCTGTAATCCCAGTGGATTGGGAGGCCGAGACAGGAGGATCTCAAGTTCAAGACCAGAAGCAGTCTGCGTAATTTAGTGAGACCCTGTCTCAAAAAGTAAAAAAAAAAAAAAAAAAATGGGCTGGGGGTGCAGCTCAGTGGTCCAGCACTCGCAGAGCATGTAAGTATGAGGCTCAGGGTTCAACTACCAGTACCGTACAAAAAAAAAAAAAAAAAAGAAAAGAAAAGGAGATAGTGAATATTCATATGCCCGAAGCACATTATATATATCTATATATCTATATGGGCTGGGATTTAGCTCAGTTGGTAGAGCGCTGCGCTGCAGTCTCTGAGGTCCTGAGTTCAATTTCCAGCACCACAAAAATGGGAGAAGGACCTGGCAATCCACTCCCAAGGCAATCCTGAAACAGTCAGCCATTGAAAACCCTATGAGGGTCGCTATGAGTTGGATACCGACTCGATGGCACCTAACAACAACAACATATATCTATATACATACACATATATATTATATATTTCTGTGTATATATATGGTAATATAATAATAAAACTCCTTTGTATAATAAATGTATGCTAATTAAACAAAATGGGAGAAGGACCTGGCAATCCACTCCCAAGGCAATCCGGAAACAGTCAGCCATTGAAAACCCTATGAGGGTCACTATGAGTCAGATACCTACTCGAAGGCAACTAACAACAACAAATAACAATTAAACAAAAACAAAGACAAACAAAAAATCCAAGGGGTGGGGATATAACTCAATGGTAGAGCATTTGCCTAGCCTGCAAAAGGCCCTGGATTGAATACTCAGCACTGCAAAAAAATTAAATCAAATTTAATTAAAAAATAATAAAAAATAAAAGTAAGTTCTTGGCAGTATATGAAACCCATTGCAAACTTCCAAATGATTTATTTGCAATTACGTGGGCATGTGTGTGATATTCTCCTCTATTTCAACTGATTTGTTTATGAATACTAAACTAGATGTACCAATGGTACACTTTTTCCTGTTTCCTATCCCTTTTTTTTTGGTTAACAATACCAAGCACAAAGAGATGATAATTTATTTTGGTACTATAGCAAAAAGAAGTATTGAAACTTAGGGTCTGTGTTGAATGAGAATTTAGTTTCTGAGGTGTTTTCCAGTACCTTTAATTTCCAAAAACACTTATAGGTTGTGGTAGACTTTGAGAGATGGTCAGATATATTATTTGTAGCACATCCTTTAGCTTTAATTCTATGCACCCTTTTTGTGGAATGAATTACATTTATCAAGTTTAACCATACAAATTGTTGACATTCAATTACATTTGGCAATCATGGCAATTTCACCTTTGCATCCTTATGTTGTTGAAGAACGCAGTGCTACTACCAGATGGGAGACTGTGGCAGAGTTGCTAGCTATAGGTATCAAAAGGCTAGACCACAGAATTCTACCTTACTCTACTGAGTTACTCTGGCAGTAACATGTGAGATAGGCAGAATACCTGGAGGAGTGAAATGTCAGGAGTGGGTGAAGGGCAGGGAGACCAAAGATCCAGCAATTGTTCTTTCCTACTAAAACTTGAGGATTCTTGTCCATTGGGGAAGCCAAAGCTTTGGAAAGGCAGTTGATCTTACATTCTGCAGATATTTATGAGAAACTAAGATGAGTCTGTTCAGATGCTAAACATCACTTATAAACAGTGTTAACTTATTCATTTATTTATTTTTAGCAGTGTTGGATATCAAACCCAGGGCTTTGCTCATGCCAGACAAGCACTCTATTGCTGAGCTAGATCCTCAGCCAGTATTAACTTAAATAGACATCTCTGCTCTAATGGAGCTTATCTTCTACTAGGGCAGGAGGGAACAATGGGTAAATAAATATGTGCTTGCACACAGATTGAAAACAACAATGGATAAATAGATATGTATTTAAATACAGATTGAAAACTACAATGGGTATGTAAATATGCACTTAAGTACATATTGGAAATGACAATGAATTTAACTGATGGGATCTGAGCCTGGGAGCCATAAGGAAAAGATTTAATTAACTTGGTGATCAGAGAAAGTTTGTTTGAGGATCTGAGACTTGAAGGTAAGACCTGAGGCATTGCAAGGAGGCCACCATAAAGAGATCCAAGAGTTTGACATTCTGACTACTGACATTTTTGTACATTCAAGCATGTGTTGGTGCTTTGGGCCAGAAGGAGGTGGGCATATTCCAGAGCTGAATTTACTTATAGCAGGCCCAGTGAGAAGTTCCTGAGCATGAAACAGAGATGAGGCTGTGAGGTAAGGATAATGAGCTCAGCAGTGCTATCTTGCACAGGATCCTGGAGGCCACTAAAAGATAGAAAACAAAGACATTCATTATTTTTAGTGAGGAGAATTACAAGCACATAACTCTTTTGTGACTTTGCAAAAGATCATTCTGGCCTCTGCATGGGGAAGAAATAGAAGGCAAGCAAGAATAAAATCAGAAAGATATGAATTCTTGAAATATGGTGTTGGTAAATATAGGTGATGAGCAATTGATGCACTGAAAATACACTTTGCAGGTGAATCAACAGGAGTTACTGATGGAGTGAATCTGGGGTGGTGAAAAATGAGGAGTTAGGTCAATTTACAGAATGTTGATTTGAGCAAGTGGATATCTAGTGGTATTATTTATAGCTTAGTACCTATGTGCTTTAGCTTTGAGAGCCCAGATTATTCCATGTAAGAATTTATGCTTTGGGTCTTAGAGCCTGCCATATTTATATATCCTAATAAAATTCTTAAGCTTTTATTCTCTTACTTCATAGTATCTTAACTGGTTAATTTTGTATTTTCAAATATTTTACCCATTTTGTTTTATTTTAAAAAATGTTTCTGGGGATCTCTTTATCTTAATTTTCTTACTCTGCTGTGGCTTTTGTTACAATACCTTATTTCACTAATATCTTTTCTCCCATTTTATTTGATCAGTTATATTTAGTTTTCATTGGTAATATTAAACTTCTTTTTATCCTTGGAGTCTACTTTTTATTTTAGTTTTCACTTCTTCAAATATGTTTTCATTTTTTTTAGTTTTCCTTTTCTTTTTAGTATTGAGTATATTGTCTTTTATCTATGGTTTGCTAATGGTATTACGTGGATACCTTTTCAGTTAGCCTATCTTTTAAAAAAAGGGACTGTATATTCACTCTCTGGATGGCCCTGATACACACTTGCCTATGTCCTTTAACATACAGTGTGTATTTCCATCCATTTATTTTTCTGCTTCATGGAAAGGGAACTAGGAGACACAGAGGTCAGAACATCTTCACAGCATAAGGATATCTTTACAGGGGACCTGAACTAAATCCCAAAAGAGTCTATGAGGCACAAGAAATGGCACCATCTAAAGTTTTTATGTTCTCTATCATCTTTACCATCAGAGTAGATCTGACAAAATTTATAATATTATGCTATCATAGTATGAGATTATAATAATAAAAGCAATAATAACTGAAATAATAAAATAGTAATAAGCACTTATTATATTCTATATTGGACTGTGATTTGACAGGGATTGTTTTATATTCTCATAGTATCATTGTGTTGTTATGTTCTGTTGAGTTGGGTCCAACTCATATGGACCCTAAGTACAACAGAATGAAACACTAACTCACACTGTGCCATGTCTGGCACTGTGTTGGTGCTTCTCTGCCATTAATAAGGTTTTCTATGGCTGATTATTGCAAGATTATTTCAGGAGTGGGCTGGCAGTTTCTTTTCCCATTTTTGTGTTGGTGGGGATGAAACCCAGGACCTCGGAGTATGCAGAGCAGTACTCTACCAACTGAGCTAAATGCCATTCCTCATAGTACCCCTTAAAGGTTTAAGGGGTTTAAAATTTTAAGGTTTAAATTTAAATTTAAATTTAAAGGTTTAAAATTTTAAATATATTTATAAGTGAAAAAAGTGAACTTAAATAGAAGAAAAGTAGGGACTGGGAAGCCAGGTAGACCAACATTTGCATTATGACTCTGCCAGCATTTAGCTACATGATTTTGAACGTGTACTCTTATAATTCTAGAATTTTTATAATCTCTTTGGGTCTCAGTTTCTCCTATTTTTGAGACTGAAAATGTTAAAAGACTACTTGTAAGATTCAGTGGAGATTAAACTAGTGGTGTTTATAGAATTTCTTACTAATTTTTAAAAATTAAACTATTAGAGGCTTTGCTTGCTTTTATGTCATTGCTCAAATTTCCTCCTGCCTTACCCCTTTAGAAATCCCTCTGGCATTATCCTTCCCAGTGAAAACACAGAAGGTACTCAGGAAATGAATCACAGAAGTCTTATAACTTTGAGAACATCCCAAATCTGCCTTCTGTGGAAGCCATGGAAGCCACAAAGGGAGATGATAGAGAAGTACCAGGCTTTACTCTCCATCTAGATTTAGAGACCTGAGTTTATTCAGCTTCCCTCAAAAATTACTTCCTTGATTTACTTCTCCAAATAGATAGAGTCCGCTAGAGGAATGGAGGAAAAGTTTAAAATATCTATAAAGACCTTTTTCTGGGCAAAGTTATTGCTGCCCTGTTTTGCTCAATGGAAAGTCCATAACTTGAACTAATAGGAAAACAACAAGAACTCTCCATTATTTGTGCTGTTACTTGGGCTACATGTGTCCTATAAACTATGCCAAACAGTTAATATATTCTCTCTCTTTCTCTCCCTTCCGTCTCCCCGTCCCTCTCTGCAACACTGGATAGTATGCCAGGCAAGTGCTGTCTTCCAGAGCTAACTTCCTAGCCCTTTTTTGATTTTTGATTTTGAGATAGGGTATCATTAAGTTGTCCATGCTGGACTTAAACTTGCTATGTAGCTGATAAAGGCCTTGAACTTGAGATCTTTCTGCCTCAGCTTTCTGGGTAGCTGGGATCACAGGCTTGTGCTACTGGGGCTGACATCTCATTTTTTCTTTCTTTTTTTCAGTACTGGGAAGCCAAACCTATGACCTCATGCATGCTAGGCAAGGGCTCTTCCACTGAACTGTACCATAAACCCCTTATTTGTTTTTGATATTCAGACAGGGTATCACTAAGATATTCAGGCTGCTTCTGGCTTAAAACTCATGATCCTTCCTGCCTCCGTCTATGGAGTTGCTGGTATTATTGGTGTGTACCACAGCAGCTGCCTCATTTGTTCGTTTTAAATCTTACATGATAGAAATATTTTTCTCTGCCAAAATGGAAATTTTGAGGTGTAAGTTACTTGCCAAACTTCATACAACTAGTAAGTAGAAGAGATAGGATTTCATGTGTAGTTGAGCATATAATTTTATTCTCAATGCTATAGCCTTCCCAGCATACCCCATTACCCATGTGATTCACTTTCCTTCACCCTATGTTTATAGGAAAATTCTTACCCTTATTCTATTTTTGAAAACATGTAATAAATAGATCTCCCCATGTATCAGTCAGTTTGCCATACTGTGGGGGCTTGTGTGTTGCTCTAATGCTGAAAGCTATGCCACCAGTATTACAGATACCAGCTGGGTCACCCATGGTGGACAGGATTCAGCTGAGCTTGTAGATTAAGACAGACTAGGGAGAAGGACACAACTAATCCACTCCTGAAACAATTAGCCAATGAAAATCTTATGAATAGCAGAGAAGCACTGTCAGATATAGTGGCAGAAAATGAGTGCCCCCTCCCAAGTTGGAAGACACTCAAAAGATGACTAGGGAACAGTTACATCTTCAAAGTAGAGTCTACATTAATGACTAGAATGGCCTAAAGCTCCAAGGACATCCTTTTGCTGATGTGGCATGACTCAAAATGAGAAAGAGTGGCAACAGTAATCATGAACCAATGGTACTACAAGATGAAATGGATTCTGCCTTAAAGAAAGAGGTGAAATACAAGGCTCCAGGAATGATGGAATACAAATAGAGATGTTTTGACAAACAAGGGGAGCACCAGAGGGGCTCACTTGTTTATACTAAGAGATTTGGCAAAGAGCTACTTGGCCAACTGAACAGAAGGGATCCATATTTGTGCCTATTCCCAAGAAAGGGGATCCAACTATTGACCAATGTGGAAACTATTGACCAATACCATTAATATCACATGCATGTAAAATTTTTCTAAAGATCATTCAAAGGCGACTGTAGCAGTAGATAGGCAAGGGACTGCCAGAAAATCAAGCTAGATGCAGAAGAGGATGTAGAACCAGGGATGTCATTGCTGATGTCAGATGGATATTGATCGAAAGAAGAGAATATCAGAAAGGTATTTAATTTATATTTTGTTGACTATGTAAAGGCATTTGACTGTGTGGATAGCAACAAATTATGGATAACATTGTGAAAAATGGGAATACCAGAGCACTTAATTGTACTCACGAGGAATCTGTACATGGACCAGGAGGCAGTTGTTAGAACAGGACAAGGAAACACTGCCTGGTTTAACGTCAAGAGAGGTGTGTGTCAGGGTTGTGTCCTTCTACCATACCTCTTCTATCTCTTTGCTGAGCAAATAATCTGAAAAGCTGGACTTTATGAAGAACAATGCAGCATCATGATTAGAGGAAGACTCATTAACAAACTGTGTTATGCAGATTACACAACTCTGCTTGCTGAAACTGAAGAGGATTTTAAATATTTGTTGATGAAGATCAAGGAACACAGCCTTCAGCATGGATTGCACCTCAACATCAACAAAACAAAAATCCTTACAACTGCATCTATACAAAACTTCATGATAAATGGAGAAAAGATTGAGGATGTCCAAGATTTTGCTCTACTTGGGAGCAGCAGTCAAGAAATCAAAAGATGCGTTTCGCTGGAAAAAGCTGTTGTAAATGATCTCTTTAAAGTGTTGAAATGTAAATATGTGACCTTGAAGATGAAGGTTCACCTGACTCATGCCATGGTGTTTTCAGTTGCATCATATGGTTGTGAAAGCTGGGCATTCAATAAGAGAGACAAGAGAAGAAGAAATGGATTATGGTGCTGGAGACAAATATTGAATATACCATGAGCTGCCAAAAGAACCAACAGATCTGTCCTAGAAAAAGTGCAACCAGAGTGCTCCTTGGAAGCAAGAATGTCTAGAATACAGTTGTGCAGTTCCTTTAGTCTCTTTCCTGTGGCTTCATCTCATATAGTTCTGTAACACCAGACTTTCCCAATGAAGCTTTGACCTGAGGTGGTAGCAACTTCTCATTGCTGACAGCTCCTGGGTATGTCACCAAGCCTGTTGGCTTGCTTATTAACCTTGCCCACATTACTGTAGTGGGCTATTCCTTAAATGTTCCTTAATAGAATCCTTTGAACATGGCATGTGTTTCTTGCTAGGATCCTGAAAGATAGATTGAGTTTTATCATGATGTTATATAAAAAAGTATTAGATAATCCATGCCTCTTTAGTGCTGAAGAGACTTATAAAAACGGGAAACCTGTTTGAGTTCATGAACATGAACTTCAGAAGACTTTAAAGTCTTTCTTAGGTGGCATTTGGGTGTAGTATCTGGAGATATCATATTTGGTCATTTACTAAGATAGCAACATGAATAATGCAGCAATTTTTATTGACTATACTAAGCCATAGTGACCCATGTATAGTAACCAATCTATGTTCAGTCATCCTTTGATCCCTTCTGGGAAGGGAGCCCATTCAATTTGGAATGATTTCTGATAAATGGAATTTTAATTGACATTTTGATCATCTAATTATATTTCTCAAATACTGTCACAATGTGAATCTTCCTCAAATAAGTAATTTTCCTACTGACTGATCAAATATCCATATTGTCCCAGAAAACCAATCAGCTCACTTTTCTTAAGCAAATTGCTGACTAATTGTCTTTATTTTTCTGACTCTGGAGAGGCCCACCTAAAAGCCAGGTAAGTCTCCCACCATAAAGGGCACCTTAGTTATTCTACAACTTAGCTGACAACTTTTAAGACTGGACAGTCCTCCAATTTTATGCCAACTTTTCTTTTTACTAAGCATAAAATCACATCTTTCCAATATCTTTCATGAAGAGTAATCATATATTAAGTCCAATGATTCCATTTCCTTTTTCAAAAATTATATACTACTTCAATTTAGAGCATCAGCATCTGAAACCAATGTAAGACTCTTTTTGCCCTCCATTATATTTTATTACTTGTTGACTCTAGAGAGGAAATATTTGTGGACCAAATTCCATGTACTTGACATAGATTCTTAGAGAATTTACTATTGCTACTACTAAGTGACTTCTATTAATTGAATTCCTGTTACATATTATGCAATGTTCTGACTATCACATGTCATCTCAACTAATCTTTACAACAATCCTGAAAGCATTATTATATGCACTTTACAATTGAGGAAATTAAGCCTTTAAGAGATCTGATTATTTGTCCAAGTTAGGTTGTATGTGGAGAAGCTGGAATTTAATCCTTATCTTATTTGAAAAGAAATCTTATTGAGCTTAACCACGGCATTCTAAAAGTAAGTTTATACAAAGAAAATTTGGAAGGGGCATCAGATAAAAATCTTAAATCTGTTACATGTTGTCTCCTGATTTCTTCTAGCCCAATCCATGTTACTTGTTTTGACTTTGTGACTTGATACTATGTTCATATAATTTGTTGTTAACTTGAAGAGAGATGGTCTTCTGCAACAAAGAAGCAAATAATACATCTCTGTGATCATCTCTTTCTATGGTACAGTTTTATTATAAAAAACAGGAATGGCCTCAACCGCTGAAAATTACTGCTTCAATACTGATTTTATTAAAGTAAAATGATTGTCTTTGGCAGACAATTTCTGATACCCAAAGATAAGTATTACATAATTGTATAAAATAAGTCAACTAGTTTAGTTAATTTTGCAGTTAGTTCTTCCTGCATGGATACAGGCACATAATGCTTTTTAGAATGAGATTATCCATGGGAGCCTTTTCTGTGTTTTTGAAGATGCTGGTGGGAATTTGCTACACCTACTTTGAACAGTTTCCAGGTCATAGAGTTTGGTGTAGAATTCCAGAGACTCTATGGAATATATGCATGCACTGGAGAAGATCTGAGATGATTCCTGGAGTAAATTTTAACTTTGTCAGCAGGGATCAGGTGGCCCATCCCCAGACAGAGCTGATGTAATCTCCCATTTCCGGTGGGCATGACAGTCATAGCAATAAACATTTATTGAGCACATCCTTTGGCAGGCATCGTGCTGGGTTCTGATTGAGCTCTTTCAATGCCAAACCTGCCATCTGCTCTCCTGATTACATAGCAGAGGATTCTTTATCAGGCAGTACTTCAGAATCCTCCCTTCCTGGTCCTTAGCAGAGAGTGAACCACAGAGTTCCACCTCCAGTGGTTTGCTCTTCAGTTCCCATCAAGTGCCTAGTGGGGAGAAGTGATAGGTAGAGGAAATCATTTGCACAGTATTCATCCTCTCCCTCTTCTGGTCAGCAGGCATCCTATTATGAAATCATGTCAGTGTGGTCTCTCATACTTCACAAAAAGCCCTGAATTGGCTTTTTTTTAAAGTCAACAATGTTTTGGTTTGGACCTAAATTGTCTCCAAAGTTCATGTTGTAAGCTAGGTACGCTGACTTGGAATCCCAGAGACTCACACTCTGGAGACAGAAGCAGGAGGATTGTATGAGGCCAGAGGCAGCTTGTGTAACTTAGCATGAATCTGTCTCAAGACAAAAAATAAAAAAGTAGCTGGTGGTACAGCTCTGTGGTAGAGCACTTGCAAAGTATGCATAAGGCTCTGGGTTCTACTCTCCCCGAACCATCATTACCACCACCACCACCACCACCACAGCAACGAAATGTCATGTTGTTTGGTCCCCAGCTGGTGGCACTGTTCTGGGAGGTTGGGAAACTTTGGGAGACAGGTCTTTGATGAAAGTAGCTACCTGGGGCAGCCTTCGGAAGTTTTTACCCTGGACCTGCAGCCCTGCGATATCTCTGACCCTGGTTCACCATGCCATGAAGTCTCTGAAACAGGATCTGTTGCTGCCACTGCATGCCTTCCTTGCCACCAATATGGATTCATTCTCTAACTTTGTTGTTGTTGTTAGGTGCCGTCGAGTCGTATCTGACTCATAGCAACCCTCATAGGGTTTTCAATGGCTGACTGTTTCGGGGTTGCCTTCGGTGTGAATTGCTAAGTCCTTCTCCTGTTTTTTGTGGTGCTGGGAATCGAACTCAGGACCTCAGAGACTGCAGAGCAGCACTCTACCAACTGAGCTAACTTTGAGCTCCCACTAAACCTCTTCCTCCATAAATTTGTTTGGGTTCATTTTTCTGCTGCAGTGACAACAGCTAACTAAAACAGTCATGATAAGAAATAGCTTTTTAGCATTTAATGCTGTATTTACTACCAAAATATTGAAGATGTTAACTACAGTAAATACTCATGGATTACCTATGGTACAGCAAGTCCTATGTACTTAAAGAAGTCATAGCCCCTATAATCACCACTGGGCTTGTTGTGCCTTGAGGGAAATGTGATATGAGAATAAAGAGAAAGGAATGATTGGTATGTTGGGAAAGTCAAAGGCAACATTTTAATTGGGTTAGAAGGATGTGTAGGAGTGTTCCAAGAGATGGTGGGAAGAACAATGGAAGAAACTTCAGGCAACAAATGGAGCATGTGCAGAGGTACAAAATCCCATGAAAGGATCTGGGATGCTTAAGAGGAGGAGAAAATTTTAGGCTTTCCAGAACTTATAACTAAAGAAGAGCTGGAATTTGGGTTTTATCTTAGTCACTAAGAATTTGGGTTTCATCTTAGTCACCAGAAGATAGTGTAACAAGCAGTATGAAGTATGCAACAAAATAGAGATAAATAAATGGTAGAGAGTTAATTAAGAGAGAAGGAAAAGAAACCTGGTTAAAACTGGCTGGAGAGGTAAACATTTGATTGGATTCAAGAGCCATTCCCGTAATAGTATTTATTTGGAGACAAAAGTTCTGTGATTCATGAAAAAGCAGGAATATTATTTTTTATATCAGCCAAATCTTACATAAGGCAATGATTAGACTACTGTGCTGAGAAAAACTTTGTTTCATCTGAGGATCAGATTTCAGATCCACGTTAAGGCTTAATCATAAGCTATTGATTTTGAGACTTATTTAGGACATTTTCTATGTCCTGGGTTTTGATTCAACTTTTAATTTTGTTATGCCATGTTATAGATATTTTATTTCAACATGCTTTCTTGGTAAGGTGAGGTGGTATATGAATAAATAAAAATAAAAAATATAAAATTATATATGAAGACATGTACATATGTATATGGGCTGGGGGTTAGCTCAGTTGGTAAAGTGCTGCTCCACACTCTCTGAGGACCCAAGTTCAATCCCCAGCACCATGAAAGTGGAGAAGGACCTGGCAATCCAATCCTAAAGCAATCCCCAAACGATGAGCCATGGAAGACCCTATCAGGGTCACTATGAGTCAGACCTGACTTTATGGCACCTATCAACAACAACAACAACAACATCTGTATATACATACACATATGTATATAAACATTAAAATATATGAGGTGGTTTGTTTCCTGTTATACACAATGTATTATAAATAACTGATTAACACACAGTGCTGAAAAAAAATGAATCTAGACATTTCATAATTTCTTTGGTGTTTTCTTGCTAGACGTAGAGCTGCTGCAGCATAAGCTTTCATTTAGTTGAACTTCTTGGTCTAGTCAACAATGAGCCCTAACCACAGGCTTTCATATTCCGTAGACCAGGAGTTATTTGTACTACTTTTATTTCCCTCAGTAATATAGCTATGTTATATTAGTGAGCAGGTAGCCTGTAGGCACAGGAAAAAGAATGTAGGTTTTAGAGTCAGGTCTACCTGAATCCAAGCTCCGATACGAGCTTGATTAACCAAAAGGTCCTGACAAACTACTTTCTTATGATAGTCTTAGCGAAATTTTGACCAAGAAATATTGTTTCCTAAGTATGTCCTTGCTTAAGGAAGTAGACTCTATTGTGGATACAAGTGTTTCCTTATAGACCAACAAATCAGTGGAATGCCTTTGATGGAAGATGGGAGGGATTGAAGCTAGATATGCAAATGCAGTGAAAAGCAGACTAGCTTGAGACCTACCCTGGTAAATGCTCCAAATCCCCACATGGGTTGTTGTTGTTGTTAGGTGCCATCAAATCGGTCTGACTCATAGTGACCCTATGTACAGCAGATCAAAACACTTCCCTAATCTGTGCCAGGCACACGATCTTATTTATGTTTAAGCCCATTTTTGCAGACACTGTGTCAACCCATCTGGTAGAGGGTTTTCATTTTTTTTGTTGACTTGCCACTCTCTCAAACATGATGTTCCTCTCCAGGGATTGGTCTCTCCTGACTATATGTCCAAAATATGTAAGATGCTGTCTAGCCATCCTTGTTTCCAATGAGCACTCTGAGGAATCCATAATTCCTGCCCATGAAATTTTGAAGTTATGCTGAGATCCTCATTTTGCTGCTGCTATTGCTGTTAGGACTGCAGCTGTAGCCCTGTGGCCATCTGATCCCATCAGATCTTGGAAGCTAAGCAGGTTTGGGCCTGGTTAGTACTTGGATGGGAGACCACCTGGGAACACCAGGTGCTGTAGGCTTGGGAGAAGAACCCACTCCCAAAAATCAGTCTGCCATTGAAAACCCTATGAACAGCAGAGAAGCACTGACAATAATGTTTTGCCTGTTGTACGTAGGGTTGTTATGAGTCAGATATCAACTCGATGGCACCTAACGGCAACAGCAATTGCTGTTAGCATCAGAGAGGAGATCATTTGATATTCCACCTCAGGATCTTGCACTTAGGTTTGGCAATGACAGAGTCAAATGGAGGGCAGTGAGCTAGACCCAGTAGGGAGTAGGAGATTTTGGTTACTTAATGCTCAGCATGTGGAACAGAGACCAAGGGCTTCTCAAGAAAAAGATCTGAGGGTGGATTAGGTAGAGTGGTGGCGCCTATGTCAAGCAGCAGTGGTTGAAAGAGGAAAGTAAGTATTCACTTGCCTATTCTCTGTCGCTGAACAACCTTTCCCCAATCTTGAGCACATGGTACACCACCTGTCCACTAGATATCTGGGTTTCTTGAAGATCAGGGATGTTTATGCCTTTCAGTGTATATCCTGATGTGAGCAAAGCTTGTGTCTCTCCTGTCAGGTAGAATCTTCTCCCTTAGAAGTAAGGCTGTTAGAATTATTTGGCTGAGAGAGAGAAAATTTCATGTACTTAAGAGCAATGCAAAAAGTCCTTTTATCATATATTGTTATATCCTAAACAACTGACTGAGGCAAAATGTTCCAAAAGGAAAAGAACTGGGAAGCAGAGATAATGATAATTCTTCTAGTGCATTCATTTTGTTTGGAGTCATTGCGGCCCATTTTCTTTCATTCTAGAAGAATGAAGCATATATTCTTATGGCCATAGCTCATGTACCAGATTCCCAGAGGCTTTCCTCATTTTAGCTTGTTGTTGTTGTTGATAGGTTCCATCAAATTGGTGTCCAACTCATAGCGACTCTACATACAACAGGGGAAACACTATTGCCAGTGCTTCTCTGCTACTCATATGGCTCTCAATGGCTGATTGTTTTTTGGGAGTGGGTTGCTGGATCCTTCTCCAAAGCCTATAGCACCTGATGTTCCCAGGTAGTCTCCTATCCAAGTACTAACCAAGCCTGATCCTGCTTAGCTTCCAAAACCTAATGGGATTGGACACCACAGTGGTACTGCTGTAGGCCATTTTAGGTGGTATTGAAGGATGAGGTGGAACGTGCCTTGAAAGAAATGGTGAAACACAAAGCTCCAGGAATTGATGGAATACAAACAAAGATGTTTTTACAAACATCTGCATCTCCAGATGCAGCACTGGAGGTGTTAACATGTTTATGCCAACAGATTTGAAAAACAGCTACCTGGCTAACTGACTGGAAGAGAGCCATGTTTGTGCCTATTCCCCAAAAAGGGGATCCAACTGAGTGTGGAAGCTATCAGACAATGTCATTAATAGCACACACATGCAAAATTTTACTAAAGATCATTCAAAAATGACTGCAGCAATACATAGACATAGAATTACCAGAAAATTAAGCAGGATTCAGAAGAAGGCAGGGAACCAGGGACATTATTGCTAATATCAGGTAGACATTAGCTGAAAGCAGAGAATATCAAAAAGATGTCTATCTATGTTTTATTGACTATGGAAAGACATTTGACTGTGTGGATCATAACAAATTATGGATAACACTTTGGAAAATTGGAATACCAGAGCACCTAATTATACTCATGAGGAATCTGTACAGGAACCAGGAGGCGGTTGTTGGAATAGAACAAGGAAACACTGCCTGGTTTAAAGTTGAGAAAGGTGTGTGTCAGGGCTGTATACCTTCACAATATCTCTTTAATTTATATGCTGAGAAAATAATCTGAGAAGTTGGAATTTATGAGGAAGAATGTCGCATCAGGATTGGAGGAAGATTCACTAACAACCTGCATTATGCAGATGACACAACTCTACTTGCTGAAAGTGAAGAGGATTTAAAACATTTACTGATGAAGATAAAATATCATAGCCTTCAGTATGGGTTACGACTAAACATCAACAAAACAAAAATCCTTATGACTGGGTCAGCACACAACTTCACAATAAATGGAGAAAAGATTGAGGTTGTTGACGATTTTGCTTTACTTGGTTCTACAATCAACACCCGTGGAAGTAGCACTGAAGAAATCAAAAGATGCATTGCTATGGGAAAAGCTGTGGCAAAAGATCTCTTTAGAGTATCTAAAAGTAAAGATGTCACATTGAAGATGAAGGTGCGTCTGACTCATGCCATGGTATTTTCAGTTGCATCATATGGTTGTGAATGCTCTACGTTGAACAAGGGAGACAGGAAAAGAATTGATGCTTTTGAATTATGGTGCTGGAGACATCTATTGAATATACCATGGACTGCCAAAAGAACCAACAAATCTGTCCTAGAAGAAGTGCAACCAGAGTGCTCCTTGGAAGCAAGGATGGCCAGACTGCATCTTACGTATTTTGGACATGTAGTCAGGAGAGAGCAATCCCTGCAGAAAGACATCATGTTTGGGAGAGTGGCAGGTCAACGAAAAAAAGGAAATCCCTCCACCAGATGGATTGACATAGTGTCTGCAACATTGGGTTTAAACATAAATAAGATCAAGTGCCTGGCACAGAATAGGGAAGTGTTTCGATCTGCTGTACATAGAGTCGCTATGAGTCAGACTCTACTAGTTGGCACCTAACAACAACAACACTGCTAAGCAATTCAGACACAATGTGAACAAGCCAGACATGGTCTCTGAGTTTGATTAGAAACAATTACTCCCATTTTCTTTTTTCTCTCCTTATGTGTTGGGAGTGTCTGTAGCCATTGTACTCTAGCATCCAATCCTGTTTGATCTCAAAAGCTAAGCAGGATTGGCCTAGTTAGTCCTTGGATGGGAGACTGCCTGGGTGCTCCATGCTAGGGAGAAGGACCTAGCAATACACTCCTGAAATAACCCGCCATTGAAAACCCTATGACTAGCAGAGAAGCACTGACAACAGTGCTGGGGCATGGCACAGTGTCAGAGAGTGTTTCTTTCAGTTGTACATAGCGTTGCTATGAATCAGACTTGACTCTATACACCTAGCAATAACAACAACAACAACAACAACAACAACAACAACAATAAACAAGAATGTGTTGGGAAGTAGAGTGGGAGAACATAAGAAGAAGCTGGGAAAGAGAAAAAAGTAGGGTAGTTCAAAGAAACACAATGAGCATGTTGGAAAGTGCACCTATTACCCCTTTTTCTACTTTCACAGTACATTTTTGGAAGTTAAAAATATCAGTTCTCCAGCAAGTCTCCTACCTGTGTTCAGATTCCCTCTATGCTTCCTCTCTTGGTGACCTTGGAATTGTTATTTAATCTCGCCAAGGCTCAATTTCTGCTAATAATAGTATACTGTATCTAATGAGATGATATTTTGTGCCTGACTCACAATAAATATTTAATTAGTGTTGGTTGTAACAATAATTTTTATTATATTACCTCTTGTTGCCATTACATGCACGACTCTCAGGAGGACCATGTCCAGACTGTGTGATGCAGGCTAGAGATAACTCAGGCTGGGAAATTACTCAAAGGCTTCTTTTCTCAGATGTAAGAGCTGACCACAGGGTCCTTGAACAACTGAATGGTGTGATAGATCCCTTCATATTTGGACTTAGCTTGACAGCTGTGACTTCCCAGAGTTCCATCCTTGCTGGCAGCTTTCTTTGTGGCTACAGTAAACCTTACTAGAGGGATGAATATGGCCTCCTGGTTATAAATTTACTCAGATATGAAGGGAATAATTATGTTCATTATTTTGTGAGTTAAACTTTCCTGGGTGGGACTTTGTTTTCTCAAATACTAACACAACGGATTTTCTTTTCTCCCTACCCTCTCTTGTTAATAGGGTGCTGAGAAAATTTTGTCTATGAATGAATCAGGAGAACTGCAAGACCTCTTAACCAAAATTGAGGTAATTGTGCTTTTAGCAACTTACTTTTTAGTGATCAAAGTGTTAAACACATTCTAATTGTAATTGGGCTTTCCTAATTGAATTTTTATCCCATGTTTTTACAAATACTATACAGCAGGATACATGTGACAGTTTTAATTGGATATCACCTGCCATTAAGTTGGCTCCAGCTAGAGTGACTTTAATGTTAGCTTCTAACAACCTCATGCTATTAATTGAAAGTTCTGGTCAGCTTTATTAGAACCTGATTTTCTATAGTACAGATGCTGATGAGATATTCCAACTCAGGCAATTGTCTTAAAGCACACTTAAAATCTTTCATTGAAACCATTTTAATTTTCCCATGGACTAACATCATTTCTGAAGATAAAAGAACAAGTTGTTTCTATAAAATGTAATTTAATTTTACATTTAATTTTTATTCCTGTATTTATAATTATTATATCAGATGAATACTTATTCAAATATATATAATTCATTACATTTACATGCGGCTGGAAACCCTTATCACTTCTATGGTAAATTTTTGCACAGCCTTTTTTCCCCTATATGTAGGAAGACTATATGCTTTATCATCCAGACTGGGACACTTTAAGAGTAAAGAGTGTACATTCGTAATTATTCTGAGACAGCAAAGATGAAACAGGTTTTCTCTGGTGAAGTTGACTGGCCATATGATCACTCAGTGTCTACATGCTGTTCCTGGCTCTTCTTGGTCTAACCTTTGCTAATCTTATTTCTGATTCTCTACCATGCTTTCTACTTCTGTCAAAAGAAAGAACTATGTGGTTTCTTAGGCTACCTTACTACCATTCCTTTATGCAAGTTTTTCTGTCTGCCTAGAGTGCTATGCTTAAATTTCTTATTTCCTTTTACCATTTTCAAGGCCTACACATAGTATCACTTCTTTCAAAAATCATTTCTGATTCCTCTCATCTTTTAATTCCTATAACCCTTTCATTAGGCCTTATCAAAGGCATCTTTGTATTTTCTTTCTTTGGGTATTTGATACATGTCTCAACTGAACTGTGTGCTCTTTGATCATTCTTTATATTGTAATCTTTCCCAGAAGGAAAATGCAATATATTCATTCATCCAAAAAAGATTTTGAATATCTACTTTTTAAAGGGACTCTGCTGAAGGAGACCATGCTGTCCTCTTGAAGAACTGCTTGCATATAGCAATGACTCAGAAAAGTTTTGTACTAATTTCTGTCATAACAATAAAAGCTCTACTTTTGTTCACTGCAGTCCGATAAAGATGATAGCCACAGAGAAATTGCTTATGAAGAAGGAGGACGCCTGAGATATAGAAAGAGCATGTACCATGATCTGATTTCTAAATTTAAAAATCAGAATATTTTCAGTCAACCTGCTTGTGTAAGAGTGGTCTAAATTTCCTTGGTTTCACAATTTATAGTTTCTAAAGCATCATGATTTGACAGTTAGAGGATTTTAGCCCTCACCTCAGCTCCACTGATAGCTATGTGTCTTAGTCACATTCTTTTACCTCTCAGGATCTTGATTTCCTTTTCCATTAAATGAAGGTGTACCCTTGATCATTTAAATTCCTCCCAGCTAAAAAATCCATATGGATGGATTTCTTTCTCTCTTTTGGTTCTCATATGCTACCATAATCCATGAAACCATTAGTTTGGGTTAATGTATATGTTTTTATTTAAACCATCTAAGTTGTTTAAGGTATATTATTATTTTCTGTGCAAATTTTAAGTTTATGTAAATTGGATATAGATAGTATATTTGATTTGGTTTCAAAAGTTTTTTTCCTGGGGACCATGTTTCCAAGAACCATCTAAGTTGATATGTGAATATTTAAGCTATTTATTCTAAATTGCTATATACCATAACAAGGCAGAAATAGAACTTTTTTTTATTATCATGGAACTATTTTCTGTCTGTATTTTCCCAAAGAGTAGCCACTGGCTGCCAGTGGCTATTGAGCATCTAAAGTACTGCTAGTATGACTGTGGAACTGAACTTTTAATTATAGTTAATTTTACATGGCAGAAATTTACATGAACAAATTTAAACTCAGCCACATGTAGGTAGTATTTCCTCCATAGTATACCTGTACTATCTTGTACCTTCCCACTCTTTCACTTATGGACACCCCGGTATTTTCCAACTCCCTCTCTCAAACAAATGCTATAAGGAACAGCCTTGAACATGTTTCCTTATGGATTTTTTCTGAGACTAGAAATGACTGGATCTTAATGCATGCATATACTTAATTTTCTGAATAGTACCAGATGGCTATTCAGAAGGGTTGCACTGGTTAACATTCCCTTTTATAAAGGTTTCTTACAGTCTCATATTCTTAGAAATATTTTACAGTACTGTGTTCTCTCATTTTTTTGCAGAATAATAGGTATAGTGATATGTCACTTTTTTGTTTTGATTTACATTTTTCAGATTAGTATTGAGTTTGAGCATCTCATTGTATGCTTTTTAGACTTTTATATTTCCTTTTTTGCAAATTTTATATTTTTAGGCCTTATTCATGAAAAGTCTTGGACTTGTCTTTTTTGTTGTTTTTGGGGTGTTTTTGGTTGATTTTTGGAAGATCCTTATATATCTTAGATGTTAGTTTCTTGTTGGTTTTACTCATTTTCAGTATTTCCTCTCCTCTTTTCAGCTTCTTTCATGGTATCCATCTAGCAGAAAGCCTCTATTCTGATGCAATTAATTCTATCATTTTTTCTTATCTTTTGTGCTTTTAAAGTTTTATTAGGAAATATCTTTCCATCTCAGGGTTGTAAAGTATTTTGGCCTATATTTTCTTTTATTAACTTTGTAAATTTTTTACATCTAAATCTTTAATTTACATAGAGTCTCATTCTATTTTCTTAAAAAAGGTGAACTAGCTCCCTAACACCATCTACCAGATTTCTTTATTGTTTTCTTGTACCCACTTTACATCATAATAAATCTCCATATATACTTGTGTGTTTCTTTGATCTCTCTAGTCAGTTCCATTGATCTATTTTTTTCTTATTATATCAATGCTATACTATTTTTATATCTATAGTTTAATTGTGTCTTTTAGGGTCTTATAGGATGAATGAGCCTCAGTAATTTTCCTTTGGCAGATTGATAATTGACTTAGGTATCTTTAACTTTTATTCCTTCGAATACATAATTTTTTAATTCTAGTATTTAACACTACCATGGTAGATTAATGTAACTGATCTCTTCTCCTCAGCTTAAAATATGTTTGGAAATACTCTTTTCTCTTTATTAAGTTTTTCTCCATTTTTGTAAGCAATGTAAATAAAGTGTAAACATTTAAAACTATTCCTAATTTTCAAAATGATGGTAGATACTGGTTCCCACTATTACAGGAATTGTAAGCACTATGATGCAGTTGGGCTGCCTTGTCCACATAATAAAACTGGTAGAGAATTTGTAGCCATCTAAGAAGTTCTAGAACTCTTCCTGAGAGGCTGTGGTTTGAAGGAAGTCAACCCAGATAATGACATTTGCCCTGGAGAAGCATTAGGAGACCAGGCAAAGAGGCTGAAGGATGTAAGTTCAAATACAAAACATCCCGTACTTCAGGTTGACTTTGACAATCGAGTAGGACTTAAATCATCACAGGAAGGAAACATTTAAACCTTAATTGGGAGCAAATAATATTCTTGGTTTTTATATGTATTAAGTAAATGAAACCTCATAATAACTCTGCTAAATTGGTTCTATTATTAGTCCCATTTTACCAACAAAGGAGGAACAAAGAAATGAATTCACTTGCTGAAGACATTACAGAAAGTTTGGTATTCCTCATCCTAACCAGCATGACTCCAAAGCCCCCAAAATTAATGATGAGACTATGGTGGCCATGATTCTTAAATAAAATGATATATAGGTGAATTAGACATCTGTTTGTATCATGGTAAGATAAAAAACCTAGGTAAGAAATTTACTAGTAGGCAAAAGAGTATTAGGTCCAGAGGATAGAGTGTGTTTTAACACTGGGCTCTGATATTAGTGGAAAATACTGGAAGATGAGCAACTATTGATACTTTTAGAGCGAGATTAGACTGTACCAAATTCTAGTTTGTCTTGCTTGGGTACCACTTGGCAATCCACAAGTACCTCTGGTCTTTATAATTCAGGCTTGAGTTTTAGCAGTCATCCCAAGTGATGGTGAGGAAAGGGGGTTAGTAGTTATGATTGGGCCCTCAGTCAGCAGTAATTTCAAGTAGTCTGGGTCAAGTTTCTGGGTCATTCTACTCATATGAAAATTGTTCTGAGACACTGATTGGGTGTGGCTTGTTGATGAAGACATGAGAAACTGGCCAAAGGAGCAGAAGCAAGTGAAACATGATTATTGGTATAGAAACCTTGTGTCAACCAGCTAACTGTACCAATGGGGATTCTGCTCCTGTTATGACAGTTTTCAGGTCACAGATTCTCGTCTATTTTGGTCTATCCTTTATCTAGTGCCTGGGCTGGGATTTAGCTCAGTTGGTAGAGCGCTGCGCTGCAGTCTCTGAGGACCTGAGTTCAATTCCCAGCACCACAAAAATGGGAGAAGGGCCTGGCAATCCACTCCCAAGGCAATCCCGAAACAGCCATTGAAAACCCAATGAGGGTCGCTATGAGTCGGATACTGACTCGACGGCACCTAACAACAACAATAGCAATTTATCTAGTGCCTTGTACATGGATTGGCATATAATGGTCACACAAATTTTACTGAGTGAAGAGATGGATAAATCTCTTTTATCCAAGGATTTTGGAGATGGAAAACCAGAGGATAAAAAGGAACAGAAAATTATTATTCTCTGTAGGAGAGTAATTGGATGAAAAATATGCTTCTTTGGTAAAATTTATTTACTTATATGTTTCTGCATTTGTTTATATTAATAAACAGGCTAGAGATTAGAAGCTAAGAGGTATCTGAGGATTTCCCCCAAAGGATAATCAAGATGGCTGAGATATATGGGCATATCACTGGTTCTGGCAAACACTGGTTTAAAGGTCCTAGATGGCAAAGAAGCTCTAAGAAAGCTTTGGCCTTGCTATATAATCTTTTTGAAAATATGGACTAACAGTTTTGTTGTCATTTTTAAGATTGCCTACATAGTATTCATTTCCTGTCCTTTTTTTCTTATAATACTTATAACAATTAGTTTGAGTTTCCCCTGAGGGTTGGTGACCATTTATTTGTTGTTCACGAAGAATAGAGGAAAGATTCCCAGCTACATACCAAGGATGCCAGAAATGGCACAGGCTGTATGTGCAGGGCACTGGAGCTTTCAAAACCTGGCCTACACCTCATGGAGAAGCATAGTTCTGGATTCTTCTCCTCTGTAGAAAAGACAGGGGCTATGGCACCATAGTGCCACCTACTTACCTAGGGAATCATGTTATGGTATTTGCTTCTCTCAAAACATTAAACAACTATTTAATTAGGGTTATGGCTGTCTATCTCATCTAGTTTCAGAATGAGGCTCCTATGTTCAGGCATATACATTTAGGATTACAAGCTATAAATTTCCTGTGTCTGCATTTTGTTCAGAGGCTTCTTTCACAACTGCAAATATACAAGGCTGGAAACGCTGATGATCAGGAATGATTTTGTTTATTTTCTTAGCAGCTTGGTTAAGCAGTGAGGTATTAGGTGGGCCCTTAGCAAATATTTGCTGAATTAAACAGGTGAATCTAACTTAAAATACATAGAAGTGAATCATTCAGATGTGATTATATCCCAAGCATACGTTGGCAATTTGTTACATGAGTAAGTCCATTTCATAGACAATCTGGATTATAAGGTTTATGGTCACAGTGACTCAAACAAGCTGTCTAAGTAGCATATTTAAGAGACTTTCATGTTCTACAAGGATAGGATTAAATGATCTGAGGTTAAAAATAATAAGAGCTTTTTTTTCTGATCTTAAAGATACAAAGACACTTCATTTTAGCATCCTGTTTCTATATTATATAACCTGTGATAAACTATATATATATCTTGATACTTGAATTTATACTACAAAGGAAATTTATTTGACAATCATTCATGTACTTGACTTTTGTATCCTTGTTCTCTTGGTCTTTTGTTCAAACTTAGGGATTCTGTAAGCTTCAGTTTAGATAACTGGAGTGGACCTACTCAAAGATGTAAGAGCGGTAGGTATTAGGAGAACAAAAAATTACCTAATTCACTACTACATCCTGAAGGTGTTGCATAGTGCTTGACTAGTGCACACTTGCGAAAGATTTTTGTAATAGATTAATAAGTAAAAAGATCCTGTCTACTGAGTACTTTTAAAAAGTCCTTCACCAAGAATATATTAACAAGAAGAGATAAAAAGGAGGATGCTTTTTCACACATTTTTTCTTGAATTCCATTATAAAGGGACTTGCCCTGACCTCAACTACTATTCAATGGAGGAGCCTTCTGTAGATTCAATACTTCAAATATATACTATTCTCAACCAGAATGTCTGCATACTGACAACTCAGGCACAGAAGAGCTATCTTAAATTCCTTAATTGCTTGAAGGTCAAATTTTCTACAGTCAGCCTCTTCATCGAAAGTGGAAGTCTATTTGAGACTAATAGTTTTGACTATTGTTAACCTCAGTATTGCTCTTTCTACCAACCTAAAATATTGTCCAATTTCTTTAGAAATTTCCTAGCTATTTTTCCTATTGTACCCTGGTGGAAAAACTGTCTACTGAAATTTTGGATCTCTTCCAGCTCTGGGGCATCTATTTTAAGCCAGCACTTTCTCATTATAGAGAACACTCTACTTTGGAATCAGAGTTCCAGTATAACAAAAGTGACCTTTGAGAAAAGTGGCTAGGAATAACTGAACTAGTTATTTTTATTAGAAGAATCAATGGTCTAGATTTTGCCAGATGATGTAACAGGAATAGGATTCCTGGAGGCTGATGAAGTAAGAAAGATCTCTAGAGGGTGGTCCCCAAACCTTCCTCCATCACCACCTCTTCATTAGCCACAATATTTATCCTTTTAATTATCTTAATTTGGGGATCCCATGTATATATCATCTAGGGAAAAAATGGATGCTAGGGATGTAGCTTAGTGGTAAAATGCTGGCTTACCATGTGGAAGGGCTGGGTTCAATTCCCAGTACCACAAACAAACAAAACAACAACAACAATAAAAACAAAAACAAAATACTGTTATAGAGAAAAGATGGGAGAAGGACCTGGCAATCCACTCCCAGGGCAATCCCGAAACAATCAGCCATTGAAAACCCTATGAGGGTCGCTATGAGTCGGATACCGACTCGATGGCACCTAACAACAACAACAACATAGAGAAAAGACTATAGATTTTGTCTACAAAGGAAGCTTTCCCATTTCCAGTTTTATAGCCATTGAAAACCATAAGAATAGCAAAGAAGTATTGTCAAGTATGGTGCTGGAAAGTGAATCCCCCAGGTTAGAAGGCAATCAAAAGACAACTAGGGAAGAGTTTCCTCCCCAAAATAGAGTAAATCTTAATGATAGGAATGGAGTAAATCCCCTGGGACCTCCTTTGCTAATTTGACACGCCTCAAAATTAGAAGAAAATATAGTGACTGCAACATTGGGCTCAAATATAAAAAGATCATGAACATGGCACCATGTTGGTAGTGTTTCATTCAGTTTTACATAGGGTTGCTATGAGTAGAATTTGACTGGAGGACACCTATCAACAGCAATTGTGACCCAATCCCCCCCCATTATTAGGATTTGTTTCTCTATTTGTAAAATGGCAGTCTGTGTTATATTAGGTTGGTGTGAGAATGGTTCATAAAATTTACATACTTTGTAAGCCATACCTTTTCTCTCCCACTTTTATGGTTGAAATAGCTTATTTTTCTTGAGAATAGAAGTAGTCTCAGGATCTTTGCAAGTTTGTTCCCTAAACATCAGAATTAGCACATGAATTATTGCACTTTACTCTCCCTTTATTACATTTCAAGCCAGAAGGCTAAATATAGAAGTGTATAAATCAGATGACTCAGAATGATATTGTACTATTTGACCATGGACAATTTAGCTGGAGATATCAGTTAGTCAATATAATTTAAGATTGAGATTTATTAATGAAGTAATGGCAAATAATGAGTAACCTTATTGAGTGCTTCCTCTGTGCCCGGGAAATTCTATTGATTATATGATAATTAATTATTGAATTCTCTCAACAAATCTGAGTAAAGGACAGAAATCATCATAGAATTGAATGGGTTCTGAAGACATGATTCTAGAATGGCTTTGATCTGTTTGTGGTTCTTTTTAAACCTGAAAATGTGCCTTTTAGTATTGATAAATCAAGTTTATTTTAGTAAATTTACTTGTGACTTTTGATATGTTATGAAGAAATAGTAGGCTCTTGGTATTAGTGGATTTAACATTTGACATTTTTTTCCCTTTGAAAATAATCTTTACAAGTCATATGGCCCTAGATGTAAAATAACTCAAATTTTGTTGCTTTATCTTTTTTTTTTGTAGTATTAAAGTATTAAACCCAGGTCCTTGTGCATGCTAGAGTGGGCTCTACCTCTACCTGCACCCTCATCTCCATTTTTCAAATTTTTTATTTTCAAACAGGTCTCACTAAATTACATAGGCTACCTCAGGCCTCTAACATGCAATCCTCCTGCCTTGTCCTCCCAGTCCCTGGGATTACAAGTGTACACTACAGCACCTGGTTTACCATTTTGAATTCTGTATGCTAACTGCTTAATGTTTAGGTTGAGTAAAATAGGTAGAGAGTGGCTAACCTAGGAAGCTACCAAATATTCACATTTTATTCCAGCTTTGTTTTTCTTTGCTTCCCATAAAATATATTTTATGAGAAAACCATGTGTTATTAAAAAAATTGATCATTTGCAAGCATCTTGGGACAAAGCACAAGTTGATACTCAGCCATTATGCACTGGTATAGCTATTCTGGTTGTTAAGAATATTGAGACATGTTTGTATTGGTTTTTAAGATACAGAATAATTAGTATTTGCTGATATATTGATGTTATCCAAACATCTCTCCTCTTGTCTGACAGCCTCTGCTTTGTAAGTTTGCCAGATAAAATATAGAACACAAACTTACATTTAGATCTCATATAAAGTACGAACAATTTTGTAGTTTAAGTATATCCAATACAATATTTGTTACACTTATACCAAAAACGTTCATTTGTTATTGTTAGGTGCTGTTGAGTCAGATCTGACTCATAATGACTCTATGTAGAGCAGAATAAAACATTCCCCTATTCTGTACCAGGAACATGATCTTATTTATGTTTAAGCCCATTGTCGCATATGCACTGTGTCAATCTATCTAGTGGACTGTTTTTCCTCTTTTTGTTGACCTGCCACTCTCCCAGACATGATGTACTTCTCCAGGGATTAATCCCTCCTAATTACATGTCCAAAATACATAAGACACAGTCTAGCCACCCTATCTGAAATTCAGATTTAACTATGCATCATTTATTTTTATTTGCAATATTTAAGAGCCCAATTCTACTCAGAACCCACAATCCAGCAGTAAGGAATGTGGTCCTGGGTTCAGGGACCCTATAGGGCCTTGCTCCATGTTCTAGGCTGACCCAACATATGTTCTATCTGGTTGATGTACTTGTAAAAATCACTACGTATTTTTAAGGTAACCTCCTTTCATAGCTTTATTCATGTCAAGGATCTATCTACATTATCATTTTCTTTGTAAAAATTTATAAAAACACTATTACTATTATTAGTAGTAAATTCCCTTGTATTTAGCTTTTTAAAGTACATTCTTTTCTCATAACTGGATCTGTTTTTACTCCAAGCATTTTTTCAAAAAACATTTTAATATTATAACAGATGTAGATTCATCATACCTTTGCAGGGATTAATTCTTGTACAAGAAAATGACAAACTATCTATAAAATAACCAAATTGCTGCATACATTCAGTCTATCTTTTGGAAGACCTCTTAACAAATTTCCTTGTTTGTGTTATTCAGATTGGCAACCATAAATTTCTATCAGCAATTCTGTGATGCTAAAAGTAAAATATTAATGTCTTTTGCCATTGTGATATAATCCCTAAACCAAACTGTAATTGTAAGTATATATTGCTACAATCCCAGCAACTTGGAAGGCAGAGGCAAGACGATCATGAATTCGAGGCCAGATGCAGAGTGTACAGTTTAGTGAGATCTTGTCTCAAAATAAAAAATAAAAAAGGAGGAGGGTAATAGGGATGCTAATACTTGTGGAGAGCGGAGTGGGGGAGGGGTCTATACAAGCATGCATTTGGAAATGCTTTGAAAAGAATAAAGCATTATGCAAATTGGCAATAGAACTACGGATCTTTGGTTGATAATATCTCTTCCACACTTTGGTTTATAGTTTTCTGATTTTCCAAGTTTACTGTTAGAGGTACGATTCTATAAACAAAGACATAAAACTGTTAAGAGATGCCAAAGAGGAAGTTAAAATATTTTCCTTCAATGCAAATAACTATGTCTTGAATTATTTGGTTTGCAAAATTGTTTACATATGATGGGGTTCTTGAAAGTGTGTGCCTTCAGGTATGATTAATCTAAAACTTGCCACCCTTTACAAACTTAGCCTGTGCTATACATGGCCATCAATGGATCAATGAAAGAGAACCACAGACATTTTCTTCCCTAGGTTTCATGGATATTAATGATAGGTGATTTCAATTGTATAGCCCTATTATATTATGCCAATATTGTTTTACAACTTCTCATAATACAGAAAGATGGAAAAGCTGATTGAATTGTTCATGCTAACAAATGTTCTCTTGTCTCTTCTCCCTGTCACCCTACACAGAGAGTGCAGCATCCACATGAGTGTCCTTCCTGTGGAGGCTTTGGCTTCCTTCCATGCTCTGTGTGCCATGGGAGCAAGATGTCAGTTTTTCGAAACTGCTTTACAGACTCTTTCAAAGCCCTGAAGTGTACGGCTTGCAATGAGAATGGTCTTCAGCGCTGTAAGAACTGTGCTGGTTAACGGGAGCTTGTACTCAGGAAAAGCCTCATTTTATTAACTGAAGGCTATAATTTGGTTTATACTTTTTTTAAAAAAAAAGAAAGTCATGTTTTTGGATTAATCAATAAAGTTTGTATATTATAACTGACTTTGTTTTGAATTTTTGCTGTGATCGTTTTGTTGACCTATTAAATACATATTTAGCAACTACTCTGTGCCCAGTCCTATGCTAGACCTTGGTATCTAATTAAAATTAGTGTAGTACTCAATACCATTCTGAGATATACAAAGTCAGGTTCCCTAAATGTGTTTGATTTTGTAAAGACAAAATATATCTAGTAGTCTCTATTGCAGTATCATCCCGTTGTCCAGTCTAGTAGTCTCTATTGCAGTATCATCCCGTTGTCCAGGATGAGTTAAGGCAACTCTCTAGATGTTTAACACATATCTAGACATGTCTTGGCTGCAGAGAAAAAGAAAACTCTGGATAGTGGAAAAGAATAGGATCATATTTATACCTAGACGTGATGTTTTAAGCAGTAGAATAGTCTTGGAGTAGATGATCTTAGTGATACATCATAAATGTTTCAGATGGACTTTACAAAAGCTGTTCCAAGACTTATCTGAATTTACTTTGTATTTTATTTTTTAGAGAATTTATTTTTTAAGCATCTGCTTTGTGCCACTGTCATTGAAACCCTTTCATAAATGTGGCTGCTTATGGTACTCTTGAACTGGGCACAGTCTAAACATATAATAAATAACATGAGTAAAGTGAAGAAAAAGAAATTTTGCTGGAATTATTGGATGATGACTACCTTTATTCAGGTGTATGGATTCTCTTATCAATGATTTTAAGAAATCATCTTTATAATATCTGGTTGTTGTTGTTGTTGTTGTTGTTGTTGTGGCTAGGTACCATCGAATTGGGGTCCAACTCAGAGCAACCCTCAAAGGGTTTTCAATGGCTGACTATTTTGAGATTGCTTTGGGAGTAGATTGC
This sequence comes from Pedetes capensis, assembly GCA_007922755.1. Classification (NCBI taxonomy): domain Eukaryota; kingdom Metazoa; phylum Chordata; class Mammalia; order Rodentia; family Pedetidae; genus Pedetes; species Pedetes capensis. The sequence continues at coordinate 46,193 of VMDO01013448.1, forward strand.
CTCATCCTTCTCCAGTTTTTGTGAATTGAACCTGGGTCCTCAGAGAGTGCGGAGCAGCACTCTACCAACTGAGCTAAATCCCAGCCCCCATAATATCTGTGCTAAGATAATAAAAGTATTTTGCACTTTGGTTTTCTTAAAGGCAACAACTATTTTTGGAGTACTTTCTAACCAGTCAGGCAGAGTAGAAGGCAAGGTTTCTGTTTTTATGAAGCTTATACTCTAAGAAGGAAAGAAGTATTCAACAAATAAATATAAGCAGATGAGTCCTATAAAAGCCATAAGAGCAGCATAGTGTGCTATGGGAACCTACAACAGGAGGCACAACATACCTGAGATAGAAAATGGTTAAAAAAGACTTTGCTGGATGACTGATACAAGTTGTTAGGTGCCATGGAGTCATATCCGACTCATAGTGACCCTCATAGGGTTTTCAATGGCAGTTTGTTTCGGGATTGCCTTGGGAGTGGGTTGCCACATCCTTCTCCCATTTTTGTGGTGCTGGGAATCAAACTTGGGACCTTAGAGACTGTAGAGTGGTGCTCTACCAACTGAGCTAAATCCCAGCCCAATAATTTATATGCAATCAAGATAATGAAAACTAAACACACCTGTTCAAGGCTCTGGAAAACAACTAAAAGCAGAGAAGGAATAGGAGGGGATTCAACCACTGAAAGAAAAATTAATGAAAGAAAGGAAACAAAGAAAGGGAACAAAATGAAACTCACATTTATCTAGAGTTTCTTCGGAGAGTATTTCCTAGTTTGCAGAGAATGCAGCTCATAAAGACTGTGTGGTCTTACTAGGTTGAAGACATAGAAGTTGGTGACTGGAGCTGCCAGAATATTTGGAATTGAAGGGAAATTTCCAAAAAATGAGGGGACAAAAATTAAAAAGCCCTCAAATCAGCTCATTAAATCAGTAATTATTATGATAATAGACTAATTAGAGTTAAACTATCCTCATCAAAAGGCATGTAAAAACAAAAATGGAAATCAGAGCAGGAGAAAATATTCACAATATAAATATTTGCCAAAAACTACAATCTAGAGTATATAAAGAATCCTAACAAATTAATAATAAAATAGATAACCCAATAGAGAAATGGGCAAAAGGCAATTCACAAAAGAAGATATATGGATGGTCAGACACATAGAAAAAATATACAGCATAATTAGTCGCCAAGTTAATGCCAATTTAAATCACAATGGGATAGTAGAATATACTACAGTATTTAGGATGGTTGAAATTAAAATATCTGAAAATGCCAAGTATTGGTGTGGATGTAGAGCAACTGGAGCTCTCACGTATTGCTAATGGAGATGATAATGGTACCATGATTTATTTTTTAATAAAACCAAACATATACTGATTTGATTCCCAACAGTTACATACTTCATTACTTTTCAGTGGAAATAAAAACATATATCTGCATTGTATAGGATTTTCTGGAATAGGAGATTCTGTACAGGATTTCTTATACAGGAGATACTGGAACATTCTTAATAGCCAAAAAGTGGAGCTATCTCAAATGTTCATTGATAAGAATAATTGATAAGCTATTTGTGGTATATTAATATAAGGACACACTACCTGGTAAATAAAAGAGAATAAACTATTGATTCCAGCTATAACATAGATATAGCTCCAAAACATTACTTTGAATAAACTAAGCCAAAGCCAAATGGTATGTTCCCTTTGTGTACATACCATTACGTGATTCCATTTATACAAAGTTATGTTGTTGTTGGGTGCCAATGAGTCAGATCCGACTCATAGCAATCCTATATACAACAGAAAAAAAAAAAAACCACTACTCAGCACTGTGCAATGCACACGATCTTTTTATGTTTAAGCCCAATGTTGCAGTCACTATGTTTCTTCTCATTTTGAGTTGACCACAGCAAAAGGAGGTCTTGGGGGCCATTCCCCTCATGCTGGTGTTTGGCTGAGTTGGTAGAATGCTGTAATGCACTGTCTGAGGCCCTTGGTTTGATAGCACCACAAAAATGGGAGAAGGACATGACAACCCACTCCTGAAACAATCAGCCATTTAAAACCCTATGAATACCAGAGAATCACTGACATAGTCCGGGGCATGGCACAGTGTTGGGGAGTGTCTCATTCTGTTGTACCTAGTGTCACTATGAGAAAAACAAAAACAAACTACTTTGAGAAGGCAACTCCTATACAAAACTATTGTTGTTAGGTGCTGCCCAGTCAGGTCCAACTCATAGTGACCCTATGTACAACAGAACAAAACACTCCTCATTGCTGTGCCATGCCCAGCACTATGTCAGTGCTTCTCTGCTTTTCATAGGATTTTCGATGGCTGATTGTTTTCAGGATTTTTTAAAGAGTGGGCTGCCACGTCCTTCTCCCAATTTTTGTGGTCCTGGAGAGTGGACCCGGATCATCAGCATAAAGCATCTCTCTAACAACTGAGCTAAACCCTAGCCTATACTCAGCTATAGAATAGGTAAAATTAATCTGTAGAATAATTACTCCCAGAGATGAGAGAGGGAAAAGAAATTAAATATGACCAGAACTAAGACAAAAGTATGGGATAAGGATTAAGGAGAGTTGATTTTTTCTATGAAGAAAGGGAATAGTTGTTTTTTTTTTTTTTTTTTTTTTTGTCAGGAAGTGCATTCCCTCACCATTCCAATGTGGCTGTGAGTTTCTATTAAGTAGTAGGGCTTACCTAGAAATTTTTGATGTTTCAGGCCCTGGCTTTTTTCCTGCAAATTCACACAGAGACTTAGTCTCCTCCTTCTCTGAGGTATAATCAGGATGGTAAATCAGAATGGTACTTGGGATCTAATTTTCAGACTCTATCATCTATCTTCAACTATGGGTTTTGAGGACAAAAGCTCCCTGACTCTTTTGTTCACAGGAATTTATTTCTTTGTCTATATGCTTTTTCATTTTTTATTCTTTGGCATGAAATTAAAGTGTTTTCTGCAGATCAATATAAGCCTTTAAGGAAGAACATTATGAAAGAGTAATGAAACTTAAAAAAATAAGAACTTTGTATACCTAGTAAAATTACAGCAGTTAATAAGAATAACAGCTCAGAATAAGCTTATAACAGGGTTATATAAACATACATTTTTGTTAACTTTCTGAAATAACTTGGTTTAGATAATTCACATCTATCTTTTTCTGCTTAACATGTAAGTGGGAGATAATACCTGCCGTTTACCCCACATTGTCTGTATGTGAGATTAATTAGAATATATAAAAAGTACTTAAAAATAGGGCACAATAGTGAGGCATAGAATAAATTTCATAATTAATACAAAAATCATGCATTAGCAATGTATCTTTTTACTGACCATATAAGGAAATGAACATTCACCAAATGTCTTCTATAAGCTTTTTTGTTTTTATTGTTAGGTGCCATGGAGTCAGGCCTGATATATAATGAAACTAAGTACAACAGAGGGCTGGGATTTAGCTCAGTTGGTAGAGCGCTGCGCTGCAGTCTCTGAGGTCCCGAGTTCGATTACCAGCACCGCAAACATGGGAGAAAGACCTGGCAATCCGCTCCCAAGGCAATCCTGAAACAGTCAGCCATTGAAAACCCTATGAGGGTCACTATAAGTTGGACAGGACTCGACGGCACCTAACAAAAACAACAAGTACAACAGAAGGAAACAGTACCTGACACTGAACCATCCACATGATCATTTTTTTGTGTTTGAGCCCATGGTAGCAGCCACTATGTTTCTTCTCACTTCGAGTTGTGCTACATCAGCAAATGGAGGTCCCAGAGGCACTATTCTATTCCCATCATTGAAATCAACCCAACTTTGAGGAGGTAGCTCTTCCCCAGTTGTTTCTTGAATGCCTTCCAGCCTTAGGGCTAATTTTCTGGTACTATATTTGATAGTGTTTCTCTGCTATTCATAGGGTTTTCAACAGCTAGTTGTTTCTGGGGTGGGCTGCTGAGTTCTTATCCCTAATCTGCTTTAGTTGGAAACATAGCTGAAACCTGTCCACCGTGGGTGGCCCTGCTGGTATCAGAAATACTGTTGACATAGCTTTTAGCATTATAATGACATGCAAACCCCCACAGCATGACAAGCTGACAGATATGTTGCAGTCTGTATGCTTAGTTTTTAGAAAGTATCTCATTTATTCTTTATATATATTCTTTATAATACTATGATACTTGATAGAAGAAGAAACTGTGATGCAGAGTACTAATTTTCCAAAAACCTTGAAATTTATGTTAATTTTTTGTATTTTCAGTGTCTATGTGAGTTGCCTTTATTTCTGGTATAATGTGAAAAATCAATCGAGCAAACAACAAACTTGCTCAGTGATAAACATTTAGTAGACAAAAGAGTTAGAATGAAAAGTTTGTGAGTTTTTGAAAGTTCATACATTTCTCCCTATAAACACTTCATTGATTTCAAAAGTCAAACAATGCTGGCTGTTGGCAAAGGATATAGAGAAATGAGATCAGAGCTGGACTTGGTCCATTAATCAAAAAAAAATGATTAGAGGAGGGATTTTAAAAAATTACCTAACACATACATAATTCCATATTTATTTTTTCAAATCTTTTTTTCATTTCAAGGGCTTTTTAAAAAAGATAATTTTTAACATATTTACTAGAGTTTGTCTAGTCTTGCATGAATAAACCTTATACATAATAAAGAAGCCAGCTTGGGCTTCTTCAAAATGGAGTGGAAAATCAAATGATCCTGAAAGCAAGTAAGCTGAATGTGATGCTGCTTTAGATTTTTGTGATCATTTCCCCTAAACATTTTGGTTCCCTCATTCATAGTTAATTTGATAGTAATTTTTTTAGTACTTTATAGAGTCATTTTCAAAGCATTAAACTTAATTCTCATAAAAGAAGGAGCTTTCCTTTTGTTCATGTTCAACCAGACTATACAATATTTAGTTATGATAAATGACTATATTTAATTAAAATTAATATATTAATTGTTAAACAATCACATGGACAATTATAAATACAATTGTAAGGCCACCAGATTGTGAAGAAGCAAAACTGACTCTTGGGTTTTATACTTGTCTAGGATTGCACAAGTGTGGAGGCAGAGAAGGGTAGTTCTGCTGGTTGCAAGCACTCAAGAAACAGGAAGCATCAGAAGGAATGAATGACAGAAGGACTGGGGAGCATCTGCCAAACTTGAAAGCACAAAAAGCAAGTGAAGTGGAATTTGGCCAACAAAACTTTAGCTAACTTTTGTGGCCATAACAGTAACCAGGGGCATTGTGGGTAATATGGTTAAGGCAATTCAGCAGCACCTTTCTCACCACTTTTCAGACTCAGCAGCAGCTAGTATTGCTTAAATAGCAGCATTTCTAATCTAGGCAGTGTTTGACTGGAGAATAAATTATTTGGGGAAATACATTGCCCTTTGCAAGGGTGAAACAATTCCCAGTCTTCCCACTTAGAGACAGTCTCATTGCATATGCTTCTGCAGTGGGCTTCTGATTTACTACCAGTGACTGCAATGGATTCCTGTGAGGAAGCACTCTTTTGTGGAACACTGTCCTTTTTAGGAGTCCTTTGACAGTTATGTAAACTCACTAAGAGAAGAACATGTTCACCCATAGAGAAGTATCCATTTCTTTACATACAATTTTTTTTTTTTTTTAAGGACAAGAAAGATCACCCATTCTAATGGAAACTTTTGTTCTGGTCCTACTCTATACTTTTGAAGCTTTTTATTCAACATGGCACAGAATACACTGGGAAATTTAAAATTCATGCTTTAGTGACAAGGTGACTTTGAATGAGAGTATAGCTTTTGTGGAAGAATATAAGATGTCCTAAAAGCATTCTTATATGTAGTAAAACTGGAGCTCACTCTCAAGATTAATCAATATCTAGGAAAAAAATCCATATTGATTCTCCACACTGCATGTGCCTCATTTAGCATTCTGTGCCCTTAAGTTGTTACCTTTTTCTCTTCTTATTTGCTCTCAACTTATCCCATATCTCCCCAGTATCTTGTTAGAGGAAGATCAATATAAATGACACCTGTGTACCCAAAATACAGGCTTGCAGATCAGTTAGAAAGCAAATGCTTGTATAATGTAGACAATGGTACTATAGTGAAGAGTCGATTTGTTGCAGTGCATGAAAAATGTTAAGACTAATAGAAAATAATGATCATTTAAATATTTTTCTTATAGATTTCTGGTCGTTTGTGCTCCCTATTTCCTGTATTGCTTTGCATCTGATAAATAAAGATGTGGTAGAGCCTGGAGACTCTAGAACAAACACTGTTACAAATTCAAGGTGATGGTTCCTCAAACACCACATAGCACCTGATTGCTCTGAAGTTTACATGCATTTGCTTTGACCATGTAACACATCTGTTTTGAGTCTCTTAGCTGCTGTAGATTTTACCTGGAGACAGAACTGTCAATACATTTTCTGTCATATTTTTGTTTTCTGGCTAGAAAATATTACAGGATGCTTTATTCTTAGAAAAGAGAAATACAACTGTTTCTCAGAACATTCTTTCCCTAAGGTAAAAGTGCCCTATGTATTCTCAGTAGTTGCTATAATTCCTTGTGCTGTGATAAATATGTAAACAGCTACCTGTCATTGTATTTCTCTTTCTTACATGCCCCCTTCCACATTATTTTCTTTCTATGTCTGCAGAAATAAAGTTTGAGAAGATTTTGCGGCTTACTTGTGAAGTAGAAGTACATTAGTCTGAATATAATATTTAAATTTGCTAGTATTGTTATGATGATAAGTAATTACAGAAAACTCTCTGACATTCTGGAGTTAAGACTGTTGTTGTTGTTAGGTGCCGTCGAGTCAGTATCCAACTCATAGCGACCCTCATAGGGTTTTCAATGGCTGACTATTTTGGGATTGCCTTGGGAGTGGATTACCAGGCCCTTTTCCCATTTATGTGGTGCTGGGAATTGAACTCAGGACCTCAGAGTCTGCAGTGCAGTGTTCTACCAACTGAGTTAAATCCCAGCCCCTGGAGTTAAGACTAGCCAAGTGATATTCAGTCAAGAAATGTTCCCAGAATTGTGCAGGATACAAAGATGAACATGACACAGCTTTGCTTCCATCATGACTGAGGTGGTAAGATATAGTGTAGAGAACTGGAACATTAGCTGTGTCAGATATCGGTGATCAGATGTGTGGTAGAGATACTAAATATTATAGGATGTGCAAAGGAGCAGAATATATGAACATGAAAGCCTTCTTTATGAACTTAGCTTGAATCAGTGTCTTTATTAATAGTCAGGCTTTCTATAAAAAAAGTGGGTGGTGAGATACAACTCAGCTGTAGAATGAAGCATATAGAAAGCAACACACTTAGTGTGATGGCTGTCAGACTCAAACATTCATAACTGCTGCTTTAGGTCTAAACACAGTTGTGATAGGCAGCAGATCACTGTGGTTAGGGACGCAGGTTCTGGATTCTAACCATCTGGTTACAAATACTAGTTTTATCAGTTACCACCTGGGTGACTTTAGGCAAGATATCTATACTATCTGTGCCTCCATTTTCTTATTTGTAAAATGGGAATAATCCTAAAACCTAATTAATTGTGTTGCTGAGATGATTAATCTAATACACATAAAATGTTTATTTCAGTACTTGCCACATAGGATTTGTGATAGTTCCAGGGTAGAGGAAATCTTCAAAAGTACAGGAGTTTGTATTTATTGTGTAGGCAATGAAGGCATTGGCAAACAAGTCATTTATTCCATGAAACATTAAGTTGAAAAAATAAAATCATTAAATACTAACAGAAGTGAGGGAGCTGGAAATAACAATTTGAGATTTGGGATGTAGTTGTTCTTGTTAGATGCTATTGAATTTGGCCTGACTCATAGCAACCCTGTGTACAACAGAAGGAAACATTCTCCAACACTGTGCTATGCCTGACACTATGCCAGTGCTTCTCTGCTATTCACAGGGTTTTTGATGGCTGATTGTTTCAGGATTGTTTTGGGAGTGGGCATGCCAGATCCTTCTTCCATTTTTGTGGTGCTGTGGATCAAACGCAGGGCCTCAGAGAGTGCAGAGGAAGCACTCTATCAACTGAGCTAAACCCTAGCCCTTATAGTGCAGTATAACCTCTTACCCAATGACTATACATGGTGTTATTTTTTTTGCATAGTATGAATACATGCAAAAAAGTTAACTCCCAAGATTCTGAAAACCAAAAGATATAACTTTTTTGAGAATGGATCCTCTAAATATCCTCTCACTATTTTGATTCCCAATATTTTCTATTTGGCTACTGATATAGATACCTTAGTAGCCAGATGAGGAGTGCTTCCATCAGAGGCTAAAGCAGTGGTTCTGTTGAACTGGAAGTTAAGACTTCCACAAGGTCATTTTTAGCTGCTGCTGCCATTAGACCCTCAGACAAAAGGATACTGTTGGCTGTTGATGAAGTCTATTTGTAACTGGAAAATAATGTCATAGGAAGGAGGATGCCTAAAATCTAGACAGTTTTTCAGACACATCCAGTGATAAAAGAAAATGAGAGATAATAACACTGAAACAAAAGCAGGGCAAGCAAAGGGTCTGGGATAAAGTTTTGGATCACTCTATAAGGATAAAATCTCATTCCACCTAGTTGTTGACTGAGGGAAAACTTTATAAGGAATAAGATGAGGAAGTTCATAAATACAACCAAGCATGGCACAGTGTTGGGGAGTGTTTCATTCTGTTGCACATAAGGTTGCTCTGAGTGAGACCCAACCTAACAGCATTAACAATGACAATAATGTTACATGATTTGGGAGAAAAAGGATCTCTTTAAAAATAGAATAAATTATAAATATATAATCAGTTATAAAGGTATTTGAAATGAAAAAATATTTACAACAAGTTACAATTTTATTAATAGCAATATCAAACTTAAAACTAGTTTTTAACATATTAATTATCTTTATTAAATTATATTTCAGTTTAACAATTTTTCATTGGTAATAATATGTACATTTTATGATTATTGTCATATTTATGAAAATACCAAGAAAAAAACCTTTTGACTTGATGTTGATAAACTATTTTTCTACCTACTTCTTCACTCATCTGATATTTGAGTAAATTTTGCACAAATAAAAATAAATACAAACCAATTGTCATGACAAGCTGAAAAATGCATATGATAGTACCTACACATGTTATAAATCCTCCCATTATCTCGATATGTATTTCTATATGTGTGAAACAGTATTCCTGCATTTCCTCCCTCATTTTTCCTTTCTATTTTAGAGTATGTGGGTGATAATTAACTTTATAATTGAGCCCATATTTGATTTTAAGTTCCTATCAAAGCCCAATCAATCATTGAATCATTGTCAGCCTCTCTCTCTCTCTTTCTCTCTTTCTCTCTCTCAGCTTCATTACTTCTCTAGTTCAGTTATAATTTCTTTTTGTTATCTCTAGTGGGTAATCTGGGCAATACTCAAGAATTTATGGGTTCTTGCTTTGAAGGGAGATATTTTCAAGATAACATGTAGTTGATGAGAGAGAGAGAGAGAGAGAGAGAGAGAGAGGGAGAGAGAGAGGTGTTTTGGTACTGGAGGGATGAAATCAGGAGTGTGTGCATGCTAGGCAAGTACTGTATCACCGAGCTACACTCAAAACTTTTTTTATTTTTTATTTTGAGATGGAGTTTTGCTAATTTGCACAGGCTGTGTAAGCCTTCAAAGTTGCTAGGACTAAAGGTATGCACTATGAAGCCTTGCTCAAGTAAAGTTTATATTAGGCTGATACGGTGTTGTGCTGTGGAGAATAGTGTCTAGAAATGGAAGTGTGAGCTAAAAATAAATATAATTTTATTTCCTTTACTGTAAACTGGACAGTAGTCTGGCACTCAGTAGGTAGTCCACTCAGTAGGAAATGACAAGCATTAGTCACCCAGTGATGCAAGGGATCCCATGTGGCTGTGAGTAGCATTCCACTCATGTACTCAGTCACTGGCCCCCAGTAAGAATGCCCCCAGAATTTTGAAACTTGTAAGTGCCTTCAAGAAACCCTCCAGTGAGAGCTATTTAGTGCCTGCTAATAAGATGGATGGAGATTTAAACAACTGATTGGAAAAATCAAAGTAATGTTATATTAAGATTTTGCCAGAATATTTTCTTTCCATATCTCGGAAGTAAGAGTCATGTTTGATAAATACAATGCATTACTTCTAAATATTGAATTAGTACATGATCATTTCTGTTTTCTTTTTCTGTAAAGTCTGTCATTGGAATTTTAATGGGGATTGCACTTAATCTATAGATTGCTTTTGGTAGGATAGCCATTTTTACTATATTGATTCTCCCAATCCAGGCCAAGGAGTTTCCTTCCATTTTTTTGTATCCTCTGTGGTTTCTTTCTTTAATGTTTTGAAATAGAGGTCTGCAGGGTCTTTGGGTAGATTGATTCCAAGGTATTTAATTTTCCGGTGGGCTATTGTGAAAGGTACTGTATCTGTAATTTCCATTTCTTCCTGCTTACAGTTGGTGTAAAGGAAAGGTATTGATTTTTGATTGTTAATTTTATATCCTGCCACTTTGCTGAAGGAGTTGATTAAATCTAAACATTTTCTGAATGAGGTTTTGTGGTCCTTTAGGTAAAGTATCATTTCATCTGCAAATAAGGATAGTTTGACTTCTTCATTGTCAATCTGTATCCCTTTGATTTCTTTCTATAGTCTGATTACCCTGGTGAGGACTTCAATCACTATGTTAAATAGAATAGGAGAGAGAGGACATCCTTCTCTTTTTCCAGATTTTAGAGGAAATGGTTTCAGTTTTTCTCCATTTATTATAATGTTGGCTGTAGTTCTGTCATAGATGGCTTTTATGACATTAAGGTGTTTGCCCATTATGCCTATCTTCTCCAGGGTTTTTAATCATGAAAAGGTGTTGCACTTTGTCGAAGGCCTTTTCAGCATCAATTGAGATGATCATGTGGTTTTTGTTTGCCAGTTTCTTGATATGTTGGATTATACTAATTGATTTCCATATGTTGTACCAGCCTTGAATCTGTGGAACAAATTCCACTTGGTCATGGTGAGCACTCTTTTTAATATGTTGCTGAATTCGTTTTGCCAGGATTTTGTTAAGGATTTTCGCATCTATGTTCATAAGGGAAACAGGTCTATAATTCTCTATCTTAGATGTATTCTTTCCTGGTTTAGGTATCAGGGTGATGGAATCTTCATAGAATGAGTTTGGGAGTGCCCCCTCCTTTTCTACACTTTGGAATAATTTGAGGAAGACAGGTATTATATGTTCTTTGAAAGTTTGGTGAAATTGTGCTGTGAGCCCATCAGGACCTGGGCTCTTCTTTGTTGGGAGACCTTTTATTACCTTTTCTATTTCAGCATATGTAATGGGCTTGTTTAGGTCACTTATGTGTTATGGGGTTAATTTTTGTAAATCATATGTGTTAATAAATTTATCCATTTCTTCTCTATTTTTTGTATTTTTGGGAATACAATCTCTCAAAATAACACAAAATTTTTTATGTAAAATAAAGAAATAAAGACCGAGGATGAATAGCACAAATGTACCCTTTGAGATTATTTCTTTCAGGACTTTTGTGTATGTTTGTGTGAATCATTCTGCATAGGTATTTCTCCTTGCTATATTTTAGTCTTCAAGTCAAGAAATAGAGAATAATTTCTTCCTCAACTATTTTTCAGTTTTGGCTCAAACATCACCTCAATCAGAAGACCTTTCCTAACCACCCTATGTAAACTATTACCTTTCACCACCATTGTGTTGTGTACCTTGCTTTTCTTTAAAGCACTTGCAACCCGAAATTGTAATATATATTTAGTTGTTTGTTATGTCAGGGGCTTCATTCACTGCATTATGTGGTATGAATATTTAGCAAACAATTTTATTAAAATGTGTATGTGTCAGTAAAATTGCATTAATTTGTGGAGGTGATTCAAATATTTTGTTAAAATTTTGTCATGTAAACTACTTTGTTATTGTTATTACACTAGAGTTTTGTCAAAGTTATGGTGAA
>VMDO01013449.1:0-58181 GCA_007922755.1 Pedetes capensis
TACGTTTGCATTGGTCTGGGGGGAGGCTGAGACTGCAGCCCCCGGCCCCGCGGGCGGGGTGGGGAGGCGGGGGCCTGACGGGGGCTCAGGCTGCGCTAGCATTGGCGGAACTGGGGAATGGGGGGGCAGGAAGCGAGGGGAGAGGAGCTGCGGGGGGGTGTGTATAAATAGGGAAGGGGGGACGTGCATCCTCGGCTGGGTGGGTGGGGGGGCGCTCGGCACAAAGAAAGTGGAAAGTTTGCAGCGTTGGCGGCCCAGGCTAGGGATCCGGGCGCGCACGTGCAGGGCCGGGGGCAACGGGGGCATCCCACGCCGAGCTCGTCGTTTCTTTCTTTTTTTTCCTGCAAGCGAGCGGGGGGGGGGGGTGTTGTTGGTATCGCCCCCTCCTTCTCCTCCCCCCAGGGGTGAAAGTGCAAGAGGAAGTGCAGCCGCTGCCATCTTTCCTCCGCTCCGAACACACGGAGCCCGGGGCCGCAGCGCCGCCGCTTCACTGCCGCCTGCGCCTGGCCCGGGGAAGGGCCCACCCTGCTGCCGCCGCCGCCTGCCCGCTTCAGCTGCCGCCGCTGCCAGGCCCCGGGACCGGGCCTGCGCCGCCACCCCCGCGCGCGCCCCGCTGCTGCCGCCTTCTCCTTTTGTTTCCTCTGCTCCGGCGCCCCCGCCCCGGCTCGCGCTTTGCAGGGGACGCAGCGCGCGCCCCCAGCGGGCCCGGGAAAAGCCTCGGAGCGCGCGCGCGCGCGCGCGCCTGCGCGACGGACCCCTTCTACTTCTCCCTGTGTGCGTGCGCCCTTTTTGGCTGCGCGCCGGCGCCGCCTGGCGGGCGGGAGGGGAGGTGGCAGGCGCGTTTGCAGGAGGGGCGCACCTCTCCGCTCTCCTACCCCGGGGAAGGTAGACCGAGAAGCCGAGGCGGGCAGGCAGAGAGGCGCGCGCGATCCAGGTGGGGGGTGGGGGCGGCTATGTGGGGAGAAGTGCACCCCTCTGTTTAGACAGTCTTATCCGGGCAGGGGGCGTGTGCGTTGGGCGCACCTGCGATAGACTACAGAGTCTCGGGCCGGCACGTGTGAGGAGTGTGGACACGTCTGCTGGGCCCCGCTTCTCGCTGCCTAGGGTAAGGGAGGGGGGCGGGCAGGTGCTGCGGCCCGGCTAGTGGGGAGGGGGTGGCGGCCATGGAGCGGGTAAACGACGCTACCTGCGGCCCGTCGGGTTGCTATACCTACCAGGTGAGCAGACATAGTACAGAGATGCTGCACAACCTGAACCAGCAGCGCAAAAACGGCGGGCGCTTTTGCGACGTGCTCCTACGGGTGGGCGACGAGAGCTTCCCAGCGCACCGCGCTGTGCTGGCCGCTTGCAGCGAGTACTTTGAGTCGGTGTTCAGCGCCCAGTTGGGCGACGGCGGAACTGCAGACGGGGGTCCTGCTGATGTAGGGGGCGCGGCGGCAGCTCCGGGCGGTGGGACCGGGGGCAGCCGGGAGCTGGAGATGCACACCATTAGCTCCAAGGTGTTCGGGGACATCCTGGACTTTGCCTACACTTCCCGCATCGTGGTACGCCTGGAGAGCTTCCCCGAGCTCATGACAGCCGCCAAGTTCCTGCTGATGAGGTCGGTTATCGAGATCTGCCAAGAAGTCATCAAACAATCCAACGTGCAGATCTTGGTGCCCCCTGCCCGGGCCGACATCATGCTCTTTCGTCCCCCTGGGACCTCTGACTTGGGCTTCCCTTTGGACATGACCAATGGGGCAGCTTTGGCAGCCAACAGCAATGGTATCGCCGGCAGCATGCAGCCTGAGGAGGAGGCCGCGCGAGCGGCAGGTGCAGCCATTGCGAGCCAAGCTTCCTTGCCTGTGTTACCTGGCGTGGACCGCTTGCCCATGGTGGCTGGACCTCTGTCTCCCCAACTGCTGACTTCTCCGTTCCCCAATGTGGCATCTAGTGCCCCTCCACTGACTGGCAAGCGAGGACGGGGCCGCCCAAGGAAGGCCAACTTGCTGGACTCAATGTTTGGGTCCCCAGGGGGCCTAAGAGAGGCAGGCATCCTTCCATGTGGCCTATGTGGGAAAGTGTTCACTGATGCCAACCGGCTTCGGCAGCACGAGGCCCAGCATGGTGTCACCAGCCTCCAGCTGGGTTACATTGATCTTCCTCCTCCAAGGCTGGGTGAGAATGGGCTGCCCATCTCCGAGGACCCTGATGGCCCCCGAAAGAGGAGCCGGACCAGGAAGCAGGTGGCTTGTGAGATCTGCGGCAAGATCTTCCGTGACGTTTACCATCTCAACCGGCACAAGCTGTCCCACTCTGGGGAGAAGCCCTACTCCTGCCCCGTGTGTGGGTTGCGGTTCAAGAGAAAAGACCGCATGTCCTACCATGTGCGGTCCCATGATGGGTCTGTGGGCAAGCCCTACATCTGCCAGAGCTGTGGGAAAGGCTTCTCCAGGTGAGAAAGGCACCCTCCCCTCCACCACCCATGACCTTTCCTAATTCTGCCTCATGAGACGGCTTCTTGCTAAGACCTGGGGGTTTGGGACTTGTGGGGATTTAGGAGACATTATAGGACTGTGCTAGGGTTGAGCAGAGTACTGTTAGGACCCCCATTCCAGGATGATGTGGCCAATAGCTGCTGCTTTTCCTTCAGGCAAGTTCTCTGGCACTAGGTGTGCCCTACTGTATCTCCTCCTTGAGGCCTGTGGGAAAGGATGGGATTCCTCAGGCCAGAGCCACTGGCCTCACCATTCTTCTCCCTGGGCTCCCTTTGTGTTTCCGGCACCAGGCGTGGGGCCCCCTTTGGGGCAGGAAGCCGGGCTCCTCCCTCGACTTTCCCTGCCTGAATGGCCGCTGAGGGAGGGTCTGGAACAAGTGCATCTGGAACTTCTCACACTCTGAGGCACCAGCCTTTCTGCAGCACTGGCGGTCCTGCAAGGGCCAAGTCCAGCTTTGCCCCTCACAGGACCCTGGGATTAAAAGACATAAAGCTGGGTACTCAGGTCTGCTTGGTAAAACCGTAATCTTTGATCTCCTCTGACCTGGTGACTCCAATGCCTAGTGAGAACTACAGAGCTTTCACATGTTCCCAGGACAGAATGGAAGGAGGGCAGGGAGGGCCTCTTCAGACTCACTTTCAAGTGAGCCTGTTGGAGAACCAAGGACTTGTCTGGCAGCAGAGTACTGTTTTCCTCTTAGAGAATATTCAGAATAGAATGCTGGTTTTAACTTGAATCCTGAGGACGCATGTGTGTGTGTGAACCTAGGGATGGAGAACTCCCTCAGAGGGGCCCCAGCCAGGAACCAGTCTTACCGGTCAGGCAGCCCCTGCCCACCTGCTCAGGCGGGCTTCTGGTTTACTAGCCCAGCTGGGGACTTAAGGCTTCATCACTGGCCTCTGGGGACTGAATTCCATCTGGGTGGCATTCATTGGCGGCCATGGCGGGAGAGGCTGGGGGGAGGGGAACACTAGTTTCTAAGGGGCTTTAGTCTTCACAATGAATCACACACACACCCCTCCCAGAAAAGCTGCAGCAAGGCAACCCTGTCTCATTCTAAAGCTGCTGCCTCCAGTCCTAGAAATCATTGAGTTTCTGTGGGAGTGGGGTAGTGGCGGGGGGGAATAAGAGAAGATCAGAGACAATCACTTCCCCTCCCCACTAGAGAAAAGCGAGGCAGAGAGGCCTGGGCCTGTGGAGTCAAAGAGAGGTAGTGACTTTGTCTTTGTCATGCTGGGGTGGGGGAGAGGGAGCCCTCTCCAGCAGATAGTGTGTGTGTATGTGTGTGTTATCTGTTGGGGTCTGGCCAAATTTGTGCCCCGTCTTTCTGTGTCTTATTTTAAAGTCTCTCTTCGTTCTTTCTTTTCCAGGCCTGATCACCTGAACGGACATATCAAGCAAGTGCACACATCTGAGCGGCCCCACAAGTGTCAGGTAGGGGCTGGGCCAGGGCAATGATGGGGGGAAGGAGAATGTTGCTGTTCTCCCAGCCACGGTCTGCGTGAGCTGCTGAGTGAGCTGGGCGGCTGACTGACCACCGCTTTGCCCACCTCCCACTCTCTCCTTCCCTCCACCCTCCCTCTGCCCTCCTTTGTTCTTCATTCACTCCAGCCCCCCTCCCCTTCCCCAACAGCTGACGTTCTGTTCCCTCCTCCCTGGTTGCTTGGTCCTGGTTCCTACCCTGTCTTCGTCTCTGTTGCTTGGCTTTCCTCTCCTGGTGTTTGCTGGCTCCTTGGATCGCATTGCACAAGTGTTGTCTGTGGGGACCTGGCACCTTGCTGGGCCTGGCTGCTGGTTCCCAGCAGTTTGTAGGGACTACAGGGATTTTAAAAGGACTCCTGAAAGTTTAGCCAACAACTCTTCCCCTCATTGGAGTTTTTTCTGGGTCCCTCAGCATAGGGCACAAGGCAGTGGGAGAGGCGGAAGGTGGGGAGTGGATAGTTTCGTCTCTGAACCAGCACGTGGTTAGCAGGAATCACATCTAGGTGATCTCCTCCTCCCATGTAGTAGCAGGAGGGGAAGGCTTGACTAGATTCTCACCCTCGTGTGCTTGAATAACATCTGGGGGCTGTGATGGCAGCCACACAATTGAGTTGCCTTTCTTGGCCACTTGAGCGTTCCTCTGTGGATGGAAAACACGCCTCTGTCTTCTCCTTGATTGTCTCCACTGTCCTGTGTCAAGTGCCTGCCAAGTGAGGGTGAGACAGAGTCATGGGGCACACTCTGCAAGCTCTGGCAGGCACAGGCTGCTTCTCCTTAACCTGTTGGTGGCCAGGGAGGAGGGTTCGGGAAGACCTGTAGGGAGGGATGGATGTGCTATAGTAGGCAAAGAGCCCCCAGGGGCTGGGGGCAGACAGTGTCCACAGATGCCAGGATGGGCAGCCTCCTCCAAGGAGGATGACCCAGGGTGGGCCTGCTGGGATCTCTCTTTGCCTCGCTGCCTTCTCTATCTGTCTCTGACCTTCTTATCACAGAGCACATTCTGACTCTCCCAGGTAGTGTGCTGAGCAGCCCAGGCAGAATAGGAGGAGCCTAGAGGGCAGTGGGTGTGTGCCCGGTGGCCTGGGGGGGTAACCTGCACTCTCTGCCCTTTTTCCAGGTGTGGGTTGGGAGCAGCAGCGGCCTGCCGCCCCTGGAACCTCTTCCTAGCGACCTGCCATCATGGGACTTTGCCCAGCCTGCTTTGTGGAGGTCGTCCCATTCGGTTCCTGACACCGCCTTTTCCCTTTCTCTAAAAAAATCATTCCCAGCCCTTGAAAACCTGAGTCCAGCACACTCCAGCAACGCTCTCTTCTGCCCAGCCCCGCCGGGATATCTGAGGCAGGGCTGGACTGCCCCAGAGGGCAGCCGGGCCTTTACCCAGTGGCCTGTCGGCTAGCCTGGGCATCCCTGGGAAGGTTAATGGTGGAGGGAAACAAGAGTGGTAGCTGGCCTGAGACCCCTGCTTTTGGGAGAGGCCAGCAAGGTGGTTCTATCCACTGTGCCCAGCTCCTCTCAGGAGTTTTTCCCAGCTTAGGGCTCCAAGGTAGGGGATAGCAATGAGTACCTTTCTAGTTCCCCTGATAGCCTCTGAGTTATCCAAGTTTCTTTCTGGGCTTACTTGCCTCCTCCCCTTAACAGATGGTACCATGGGCCATCTGTCCTTGTCTGGATAATTCTAGAGGTTGGTGCTTTCCTAGGAACTAAGCCCCAGCTTATCTGCTTCCCTGGACTCCCCTGGTATCACTTTCCATAAGGCGTGGGGTTTCTAGAATGGCACCTGGCCATCCCTCCTCTCACCCAGGGAGTGAATCCACCTCTGGGACAACTCCAACTAGGGTCAACTTTGCTGCCCTCTTCCCTTCCTTCTCAGACAGGTTCTGATTCCATTTCTGGCTAGTGACTTTCGTGTTTTGGGTTTTTTTAAATTTTTTGTTTTTCAGGTTTTCTTTCTTTTTTTTAAGCTGGTCTGCTCAGGAACTAAACTAACCAGTAGCTTTATTTTGGACCACCCTGATACTCAGCTTTACGGGCTGATAAAGCAGATGTAGACCCCCATCCCCACCACCCTGGACCCCACTGGTGTGTTCCTTAGCCCCTGCAGGCTCTGCAGGGAGAACAGTAGTGATGATAAAAGTTTTCATTCTAACATTTGAGGCTTTGTGTGTTTTGTCCTTGGTCTGTGTCATAACACTGACATCATTGTCCCTTGGTGTCCGAGCCAGCTCCTGGCCTGCCCTTCCCCTCCAACACACACTCTCACAGACCCACTGGCCCACCTCTGGCCCTGTAACTTCTGGCCCTAACAGGGACCCAGGAGGAGAAGATAATGCTGGTTCTTGTGCTCCAGGCTGGCCAGCCACCTGTGCCCAGGCTTGGTAGAACAGCAGGGACACCTGTTTGGCATTGTGTGGCATGCTGAAAGCATCAGAGGTGAAGATATGACTCTGGGAGTTGGTTCTGTGGGTACCTGGCAGGCTGGGCACAGGCTGTACCTCTCAGTGCCTCCTGATGCCACAGAGGATGGAAGGGGCCAGTTATAGAGGCTGTTGCCACAACTTGAGTGGAAAGCCCATCTAAAGGTAGGGACAGGAAGCCTCAGGCCAAGGAGGGACACACGAGTCTCCTTGAGGCTTGGCTCCAGGATCCTAAGCTGGCCTCCAGGCTCCAGGCAGTTTTGGATTTGAGCTGAGGGGAAGCATTTCCCCTGTGTGCACTTAAGCCTGGGCTGAAAGGCTAGGGCACTTCAGACCTCTCCCAGTGCTTCCAGTGGTCCCACTTCTTGGGCTTGTTAGAAAAGGAATAAATTGGGGTACACTCAAGAAGAAGGGGGCTAGCAAGGCCCGTGTACATCGACCTCCATGCATTGCCCCTAGACTTCCTGGGCTGTAGAAGACACACCCTGAGGCTGCCAGACTTCAACAGCCACCAGGGGTAGGAGGTGCACTAGCATCCTTGTTACCACTGGGGTCCCATCCCCAAGCTGCTGGACTCTCAGGAAGCAAAGCTTTAGGAAATGTGGGAAGCAAGCATGATGACCAGAAGTGATGAGCTACTCAGGAAGCCTGGGTTAGGACCTGCTGGGGTGCCCTCTAATGCTAAAAGGCTGCCTGAGCCCCAGCTGCAGGCAGGGCTGTAAGCATGAGGCTGCTGGCTGGCTCTGTTTCCATCCAGGACCCTTTGTCTTCTGTCTGCAGGACAGGGAGTGCTTTTCTCGTGGGTCGTCCGCTTTGAGGTCTGTCTCTCCCTCTGTCACTTCTCTTGTGGGTTGTGTGAGCAGACTCTTTCCTCTTCTGTGTTGTCTGAACTTCTGGCAGGCCTAGATTTGGACTCGTATACTTTCACAATTGCCTCAGAAAACCCTGGGGACTCCAGTTGCAGAGGGTCAATCATGGCACAGGGAAGCCGACAGTCAGATCAGCATGGCTTTGTAACACAGTGGAAGTTTTTGTTGTGTTTCTCTCTCCCAGTAGCAGATTTACATTCCTAATTATGTTGGCTCAGGCAAAAGTTAGCTTTCAGTCTTTCAGATAATCAATTGAGAACCGAGTGGGGGAAGCCAGCCCAGTCTGGGATTTTAATTTTGCTCAACTAATCTCCAAATGGGTAATCCACTTGTGGATAACCAAGGGCTGGCTGTCCATCATCTTTAGGTAGCAAAGCACCACAGGCAAAACTTTTAGAGGACAGATCCCAAGAGAAAGCTAGCAAGAGAAACAAGGCATCTCTTTCATACCTGTTTATGGTTCGCTCTCTCAGACCACGGAAGACAGAATCCTGAATCCCTGCTTTCAGTTCCATTTTCCTACACCTGGTCCAGGTTGGCTCCTTCGAGTTCTGAGGCTTAAAATGCACTCCCTCTCACCACGGGAGGAGTTGTCCTCAGGTCACTGGCAGAGAATGTACAGGACACCTCTTCCCCACGGGTGTTTATGATAGCCCTTGGTGTGTTTTGTAGGCTGGTGGGATGGTGGAAGGTTCTGAGTTCTCCTTTCACTATGGCCCATCATTGGGGCATGAGGTCCCCCTGACTGAGATGGGGTTACCTGTGACTAAGTATCCAGGATGCTTTCTGAGTTGCCCAAGTGCTGAAATTTCCCTGCACAAATCCTGTCACCTTTCCCTACCAGAGGAGCCCAAGTCCACTGGGTCAGTATCAGCACCTTTCATTGACAGAAATAAGTGAAACCTGGAGATGGTAAGGGCACAGACTTGACTGGTTCATATTATGGCTGTCCTACATCCTTTCAGGGCCTCCGTTCGCCCAACTGTAAATTGGGAAAGACAAGATCTCTGGGTAGTCGGGAGGATTTGAGTGGTGGACCACTCATGGCAAGGGTATTCAGACTGCTGCTTTCTCTAGTAGCAGAGTCTTAGGCTTTGAGCAAGTTCACTTTCTAAAGTTAGCTTCCTCATTTGTTAAACTACCAAACTGAACGTAAAAGACAAGTAGAAGCAGTATTTCACTAGGATAAGTTGTTCTGTTTAAGTTTGCAACTTTTACTTAAAGAAAATGAAAACAGCGAGGCCTATGCTGGTGCAGGTATTTGGAGTGAGGTAGTAAATGGTGGCATGTTCTCCCTCCACAACATTGCATGTGTTGCTCCTTGCCTTGATTGAACAGTAAGGAATTAAATAAACCTTTGTATGTAGTGATAGTGTTCAGACACTTACCTTGAGATCTCAGGATCTACTTCTAAACACAAAGCAGAGGCAGCTTCATTCTAGCAAGTTAAGGGGGTGACAGTTCTTCTCTAATGCCCTTAAAGGTGAATGCTGCTTTCTCTTATAGCCCTAAAACAGTAAGCACGCACACAAACAGAGAAAAGAAATGAGTCAGACTTGACTGGAACCCCTGAAACATCTCTATGGACTCAAAATAGCTTGAAAGCTACTCAGCTTCCCTCTTCTCAGGGCTTTCTGACATTCTGTATCTCCCAAGGCTGGGGTGCCTTTGCATGTCCCAGCACAGGAAGGGATGTTGGGGAAAGATAATGCCTGTTAGGAAGTTAGGTCCTTAGGTTCCAGGAAATGCCTGGTGACCTGGGGCCTTGTTCCCAGGGTGTAGTACGGTGCTGACCTTCATCTGTTGGGTCGTCTGACCCTGGGTCCTGGTTGTGAGTCAGTGGGCATGCCATGGCTTTCCATGCCATGGACTCCTGAAGGTAGTAGCACAGCCTGCCTCGGAAGGCCACTGTGAAGATGAACTTGGGAGATAAATGTCTCTATCAGGCTAAGCACAGGGCCTGCTCAGTGAATGCAGGCTGGTACCATTGTCCTTGTTCTTACCAGAACTTCACCACCTTAACATTTTATAAATGCTATCAAAGCCTCTGGTCCTCATTCTGCTAATTCTCACATTAGCAGAATCAATGCTATCATTTTATTGGCTGGTTTTTCAATTCAAACTCCTGGGAATATTATGAAGAGTAATCTCTGTGCTTTGTCCTGCTTTTTCCATTTCCCTGTGGCCAAAACTAATGTCACTTTTTAATGGAATGAATATATTGAATTTTTTGTATAAAGCAATGAGGGAGGAGAACCTTGGGATGGAAAACAGGAAGATTGGTTTATAAGCCAATAATGCATCTGTAATTTACTTGTAGCCAGGGAACCTAAAGTCAATGTGTCGCTGTTAAGAATGAAATAATATTTAACTCCTCACTCTGTAGAAGAGCATAGAACTTAGCTTGCTATGTTCTGGGCATGTCTATGGTAAAGAGCCAATAATTACCTCTGGGGTGTTTGTGAGAAGACATCATGGGAAATAAGAGCAGTCACTTGGCATTCTGAGTAGAAAACCTGAGCTAAACTCTAAAGCTGTCTTTTTAAAGGAAGTCCACGAAATTGCCAGAAACTTTCTGCTCGTGGTGTGCTTGGTCAGGTGTGGAATAACTGGTTTTGCCTCATCCCATTTTCCTTTTTGCGCTTAGACCTGCAATGCTTCTTTCGCTACCCGAGACCGTCTGCGCTCCCACCTTGCCTGTCATGAAGACAAGGTGCCCTGCCAGGTGTGTGGGAAGTACTTGCGGGCAGCATACATGGCAGACCATCTGAAGAAGCACAGCGAGGGGCCCAGCAACTTCTGCAGTATCTGTAACCGAGGTAATCTCCCCACTCTTTCCTCACTTCCAGAGGATGGGCCAGAGCTTGTATGGGAAGCACAGGGGTGTCCTGACCACCCTACTTCAGACTCTACTCTGCACGGCCCTCCCTTCTCACTAAACCATAAATGGCTTCATCACCCAGCTGTTTGCAACCCCTTCCTTCCCAAGAAGCATGGGGTGCTCGGAATGGGAGGGCCCAGGAGACCAGCAGATGGACATAGGAGAGAGATGATTCCCAAGCTTGGGCCCAAACACACCTGCTGCTGAGGTGGCAGGATAGATGCATTTTGCAAACGCTACTGAACTACTGAGGCTGGTAGGGGAGTCATTGGGCTCTGAAGTGGGATGTGAAGGGGTCCTGCTTTAGGACTTTTATTGGCTAACTCATTGGTATATGAGAGTCAACAGCAAGAGGAGGTTGAGTCTGGAGATGAACAAGAGGCAGAAACTTTCTAGCACAAATGGGTTAGAAGAGAGCCTGAACAGGTAGATTGTGGCTTTGATGGGCGAGGAAAATGGAAGGTGCTTTGGGCAGGGCAGTGCACTTGAGGACCAAGTTGGCCTAGGTAGTGTCTAACCCTGGCAGCAGTGCTGTGTTGGATGAAGTCAGGCCTATCTCTAAGGGTCTGCAGGTGTAGTTGGCTGTTGGAAGGCTGGAAGTTTGTGTTGGTAAGCATAGTGGCAGTGGAGGAGGCCTGCTCCATATCTGTGCTGAAGGAGGTTGGTGCAGCTGTCTGTGGGCATGAGGAGGCTTTGCACAGTGTGCTTACTTTGTCCAGGTGGAGACGTTGCTGGGGTGTGCTTATTTCTTGGGGCACTCTTGTCCTATGTTTCTGTAAGTCTGGGGCATGGCTTAGTGGGTTGAGCACTAAACCAGGAGTCAAGGGATCCAGGGTTTAGTCCAACCCCTTGCTATGTTGCCTTGAGCTCTCCTTTCCTCCATTCAAGCTCCTTCCCTCAAATGGGGTTAAGACTACTGCCGTTCCCATCTCATAGGGTTGTTGTGAGGATCCCAAGAGTCAAGGTGGGTGAAAGTTTTTTGAACCCACAAGGAGCTGCACACTTGGGAGGCCCCATCCTAACACTCTGTAACAATGGGGAAACGTACCACCCACTGATGCTCTAGTTTGGACCAGACACAACACCCCTAGGTCTTGGCTAGACTCCTTTGGTGCCTATGCTATCTTCATGTGCCCCGAGGTTCCTGGTGGGGGGAGATTGCTGAGTAGCTGGATTTTCTTGGTGTCCTGGAACTGGGTGCCTTCCTGGGACTGCACACCTGAGTTTTGCCTGGAAAGCCATTGGATGTCGATGTTTGTTCCATCTGGAAAACTACTGTGGAAAGTGGGAGGAAGTAGTAATTAAAGCTGCTTAAACTGACTGTCCTGTTTTCTAACATATCACAGCCCATTTCTGGCAGAGGTTCCTCTGAGGAGCAAGCAGTGGGGTTGTGTGTGCAGGGAGAGTTACCAGGACAGTCTTGTCGCAGCCCTAGAAGCAGCTTATTTCTTGTCTGGCTTCATCCTAACCTGGATTCCTGACAGCACCTCCACATAACTTGAAACCTGCCTTAATGCATCATCAACAGGACTTTTGTCAAGTTTTCAATGTTGAAGTTACCTTCCATTCCAGAGCCAAGTGAGAGACTAGAGGCTGAGAACAAATACAAGAGGAGAAGGATGCTAATGAAAAACCAGGACAGCCCAGCTCAGATAGCAGAACAGGGCAAGAACTAGACCCCAGGCCCACAGGAGCCCAGCTCAGGAAGAAAGAAGACCTGAGAGTGGCAAGGAGAGTCATCTTCGTTAGGACATAGCTGATGTGGCAAAGCCAACAACTGTTGTACACCAGAATTTTTCCCCACAAATTTTCTGGTTAAGAAGAGTTGAGCAGGAACCACAAGCTGTGGCACAGGGGTAGGGAATTCAGAAAAGGAAAACCAGAGTCCACTGTCTTCTCAGAAAAGCTAAGAGTAAACATTTTCAAGGCCCAGAGTCAAAGCAGGAAGTCTTAATTCCTTCAAGAAGACAAAAGAAAGCTCTGGTCCAACCTATGCTGTTGACTCAGAAGGAAGAGAAATCAACTGTAGTGTTTATCAGAAGAAAAGGAGCAGGATGCCATCTCTGGACGCATTCCTTAGGCAGAAATAGGAAGAGGATCCCCAAATTAAAAAAGAGAGAGAGCAAGAAAGAGGAAGGAAAGCTTTTTTTTCTAGGAAGAGGATTAGGTTCTTTTTGGCAATAAAGACATGGAGACCTTGGAATCAGAATGCAGGGCGCTCTGTATCATCCTTTTGGATCACCAAGGCTATGAATATAGGAGTTGCACTGAGGGGGGCATGCATCAGTGGCAGAATGCTTGCCAGGTATGTACAAGGCCCTGGATTCGATTCCTGGCAACACACAAACACATACACACACACACACACACACACACACACACACACACACACACACACACACATAATTAATAAACAGATGAGCCAGGTGCCATGGTGCATGCCTGTAATCCCAGAGATTCAGGAGGCTGAGTTGGGAAGATTGTGAGTTTGAGGCCAGAGGCTGCCTGCACAACATAGTGAGAACCATGTCTTAAAATAAAAAAGCCGGGTGCCATGGCACATGACTGTAATCCCAGCAACTCAGGAGGCAGAGGCAGGAGGATCTCAAGTTCGAGACCAGAGGCAGTCTGCATAATATAGTGAGATCTTGTCTCAAAAAATAAAAAAATGGGCTGCAGGTGCAGCTCAGTGGTATGGCACTTGCAAAGCATGCAAGCACGAGGCCCTGGGTTCAATCCCTAGTACCATAATAAATAAATAAGTAAAATAAAATAAAATAAAATAAAATAATAAAAAAGGAGTTATGGGTGCAGCTCAGTGGTGGAACACTTGCCTAGCATATGCAGGTTGTTCTTATCTCTGAAACGGTTCAAGCAAATGCTAAATGTTAGCCAGCTGGTGAGACCAGTTAAGATTGAATCAGTTGAACTTCCAGGTGCCCTCGAGATCCTTCAATCCCAACAATTCTTAATCAGTGTAACCATACATAGACCTGCCTTTGCCACAGAAAAAAGACTCCTGGCTGTGAAGAACAGGAAAGATGGAAGGCAGCTTGTGGGCCACTTAGTAGCTGTATCTGTGATCAAAAGTTAACACTTGGGTCAGATCCATGGTTAAGAGACAGATGACTTTGTCTTTATTGGAGATATATCAAAGTGTGCATTATACCATTTGTAGAGGAAAATCATTTTGGTGGAGGGAATATATATATGGCTAGAAAAACTTGTTCTCACATTCTCAGGTTGAATAAATCAGTTGAGTTCAACAGTGGGAAGGAGAGAAGGACCTGGCCTCATGATTTTCTTTATTATTTTCTGTAGCAGGATCTTTTACACACGCATGTACACTGGGATGGAGAAGAGAGAGAGCTTGTTAAGAATCTGCTTTTGATAGAGACATTTGGACTCAAATGTCATTGCTTAAAAGGTAGAGGAAGCTTCTTCCTGACAGTTGAGTATACAAGGTGGATGTATTCAGACAACCTGTTATTCTCCAGGACTGACACAATCCTGCACAGTTGGGTGTGCCCCCTCCAGTGTCTGGACACAGAAAACAGAGTCACCAATCCCTGCACAGGGCTAGAGTTTAGCTCAGTTGCTAAAGTGTGGCTCTGTGCTCTCTGAGGCCCTGGGTTAGATCTCCAGCACTTCAAAAATGGGAGAAGGACCTGGCAGCCCACTCCAGAAACAATCTCAAAATAATAAGCCATTGAAAACCCTGTGCATAGCAGAGAAACACTGACACAGTGCTGGGCATGGCAAAGTGTCGGAGAGTGTTTTGTTCTGTTGTACATAGGGTTGCTATGAGTTGGACTTAGTGGCACCTAACAACAACAATCCCTGCACAGATGTTGACACTCCCAAAGGAGAATTTGCTTCTAGAATGTGAATTGCAGGGACACCAGACAAGAAAACACGACTGAGGAGCAATGGCCTTTTGCTAATAAATTCTTCATCTCTGGAGTGAGGAGGGTGGCTTGTTGGTTGTAGTGGCAGTCAAATGTGCTCTTGGTGTCTCCATCACGTGGATGCCTGGATCCCCAAGCTGCCTCTTTGGCTCTTGGTTAATCAGTGGTGAATGGGTGGGTGAGTTTAGAATTCCAGCTAAATATGTCTGACTTCAAAGATGTGTTCTGCTCAGAAACTCAGCTTCTGTTTCATCCCAACACTTGGCTGCTGAGTTGCTCTGTGTTTAAAGTATGAGCTTTAAGTGGCAGCTGTGAATCCACTTCTGCCACCCTGCCAAGTAGTTTTGCTATAGATAGTACAATCCACAGCTGGGGTAAAATCAAGAGGACCCAGGCACATGTTTCTCAGACTTTTTCAGGAAAACACGGGAAGTTTCTTATGGAGCATCTGCTGTGTTCCCTTGATACAGTTCTCCTTACAAGGAATACATACAATAATTCTTGGTGTTCTGCCTCTCTTTTATTATCCACTTTGTAGTAGATCTGCTCTAGTGTGCCATGGGAGGGCTTCATAGTACTTCAGAGGCCCCACAAGGGATTAAAAATGAAAGAAAAACTTCCCTTCTGAAGTGGCATCATCAGGCTGGGCAAGGTGGTGCATACCTGTAATCCTAGTACTCAGGAAGCAA
This sequence comes from Pedetes capensis, assembly GCA_007922755.1. Taxonomy (NCBI): domain Eukaryota; kingdom Metazoa; phylum Chordata; class Mammalia; order Rodentia; family Pedetidae; genus Pedetes; species Pedetes capensis. The sequence continues at coordinate 14,721 of VMDO01013449.1, forward strand.
AGGAGGCAGGAGGATCTCAGAGTCAAAGCCAAAGGCAGCTTCCATAACTTAGACCCTGTCTCAAGATAAAAAAAAATAATAAGAAGAAAGGGGCTGAAGGTGCAGCTCAGTGGTAAAGCCTCCTAGTACTGCAAATCAATCAATCAATAAAAATAAAGTGGCATTATCATATCATCAGAAAGTGTTGATATCTTGTGCTGGTTGTGAGGGGCTAGTGTCTCCTGGTTTGGCTTGGTTTTGGAGGTTTCTGCAGTGCCAACCCAAGGGGCACAGCTGAGAGCCTCTTTCCTGTTAGCTTTGTCTACTTGTTCCTGACTACATCCTCCCTCTTAGGAATGGTTTACATGGGCCCAGCCTGTCTGTCCCCCGTGACTACCCCCAGGGGAAACCACGTTAAGTTGTAGCACAAGACAACTCACTCTACCATGCAGGGAAAGATGCCAGCACCTGGTCCAGGTGGATCATTGAAGTAGCTGTGTTGGGAAAGGAAGGATTTTCCTGATCCTACATTTCCCTTCAGAACCACCAATTGCTGCTGTTGGGAGTATTTGTTAAATCAGCTTCCCACAGGCCAGCCCTCTGTCTACCAGCAACTCCCATTCCCGACCACCACCATGACAGAGTATTGGTGCTAATATACCCTACTGCAGAAATTAGAAGAATGTTTCTAGGACTCTGGGCCAATACACAGGGTCTATTAAGAAGGCTTGTCAGAGCAGGCGAGGTGGCGCACGCCTATAATCCCAGTGGCTCGGGCGCGGAGGTAGGAGGATCCCAAGTTCGAGACCCAGAGGCAGTCTGCGTAATTTAGCGAGACCCTGTCTCAAAAAGTAAGAAAATGGGCTGAGGGTGCAGCTCAGTGGTCCAGCACTTGCAGAGCATGCAAGCGCGAGGCCCTGGGTTCAACCCCCAGTGCCACCAAAAAAAAAAAAAAAAGGTGGCTTGTCAGTGGACAAGGGACAAATTCTGGTTAGTATACAGTCCTGGGGTTAGAATGAGTCCAGCCTCTGCCACTTAGTAGCTGTATCTGTGATCAAAAGTTAATTTACCTCAGTAAAGGCTCTTGTTTATTCATCTCTAAAATAAGTATGATGGTAATTCCCAACACATACAGTATTAGGGGACTTCTGAGGACTGTTGCTGTCGAATACATAGTGACCCTGTGTACAACAGAATGAAACACAACACTGTGCCGTGCACACAATCATTTTGTTTGAGCCCAGTGTTGCAGACACTGTGTTTCTCCTCATTTTGAGTTGTGCCACATCAGCCAAAATAAGTCCCAGAGGCTTTACTCCATTCCCATCATTAAGGTTGACTCTACTTTGAGGAGGCAACTCTCCCCCAGTTACTTCTTAATGCCTTCCAGCCTAGGGGGCTCATTTTCTGGCACTATATTTGACAGTGCTTCTCTGCTATTCATAGGGTTTTCGATGGCTAATTGTTTTAGGAGTGGGCTGCCAGGTCCTTCTCCCTTGTCTGTCTTAGTCTAGAAGCTCAGCTGAAACCTGTTTATCATGGGAGGCACTGCTGGTATCTGAAATACTGGTGCTGTAACTATGAGCATCACAGCAACATGCAAACCCCCACAGCATGACAAGCTGACAGATGTGTGCGTGCAATGTTAGTACACTATCAGCATTTGCTAAAGATGAACCTTTATTACAGTCCCAGGAACACTCAAAATGCTCTGACAATTCAGACTTTTTTAAAAACAAATTTTGTGCAGATATCCAGTATACTCCAGCTTTTGACTCTTGAGCAGTAGATCTCACTGTGATCCTATGACTGTAATTTTACAAGGGAATGAAAGTACCTAAGAATGTGTCAACTAGATCTGTGTAGACTACCGGGACATCATCAAGGCACTGGCACCCCAACTGGGTCTTATACTAAAAAGCTCTAGTTCCTGCTAAAGGTGCTTTACAATGCTTGACCCCGGTGGAGTTCGATGGCATACCTCCTTCCTGTGAAACTCAAGTTGAAATCTTTTCACTGGCCTACCTGATTCTATATCCTTGGACTTATGGCTACTGTGCAAGTTGGCCCAAGATCTCTTCCCACCCTGAAATATCTCATGGCTCAAATTGACTGAAGCATCGGGGAGTACACTGGAACAGCTCCAGGATGGCTGGTTGCCCCTCCCTCAAAATAAAGGTGAACAGAGATCATCCCTCTTTCTTCTCTAAGTGAACTTGGTGGATGCTCTAAAGTGAACCAGAAGGACCACATGGACACGAGACGACTAAGCCCCTTTAATGTAACTTCCCACTTTTGTTCCTCAGAATGTCAAAGCAATTTCTAAATCCAGTTATTCTGAAAATAGGAAAGTTAACAAAGTAGAACATATCCTGTTGTTGTTGTTAGGTGCTGTCGAGTCGGTATCCGACTCATAGCGACCCTCTGTACAACAAGGGAAACACTATTGTCAGTGCTTCTCTGCTGTGGGGGACCCCAGCAGGTATTCCTTGGAGATTTCATTTTACCTCCATATGGTTGTCCTGTAACAAGTGTTAAGCAGGCACTCTGCTGGCTGGAGTCCTTAGGCTACCCTGGAGTCCCACATACTTGTCTGACCACATTTCTAGCCTTGATCCCTACAGCTGACCTGGGGCTGTGGGACATCCACTCAAACCACCTGTTACTGAGGCACCAAGTAAGCCCAGAGGCAGCTGGCCACTGGCCCTACTAGGAATAGGAAGTCAGGTTGTCCCGCCAGGCAGCTGGCCTGACTCCTTCAATGCAGACTTGCAGAGGGCTCTGCAGAGAAGCTGATTCGTGGACAGTGACACCCTCCAGCCCATGCCATGAAGCTCATGTGATTGCAGCTGTTTCCTAGCCCAGGAGGGGGCCTTTCTAGATGCAGCTGACCTAGAAATGTAGCCAGAGCAGTCAGAGGAGAGGCATGGGGGAGCAGAGAGGTATCTCTTGCTGGCCACGGGATCTCATCTCCTTTTGTCTTGTTTAGGTTTCTCCTCTGCCTCCTACTTAAAGGTCCATGTTAAAACCCACCACGGTGTTCCCCTTCCCCAGGTCTCCAGGCACCAGGAGCCCATCCCGAATGGGGGAGCAGCGTTCCACTGCACCAGGACCTATGGCAACAAAGGCAAGCGACTCCTTGCTCTGCACTTTGCTTCTCTGCGCAGACTGTGTCGTGGGGGCGCTGGGCCGGGTGTGGGGAGGCGGAAGGCTGTCGACTTTCTGGCTGCCTTAAGGAGGCTCAGAGATCTGAGTGGCAGTGGCCTCCAGGATAAAAGTCACCATGGGTATCTCACTCCAGGGCAGTGAGTGAGGCTTTAGGGCACTGCCAAGATCCAGCCCCCGCCTCCTCTTCCCCAGCTCTCCTTCCTCCTGGCTAGCCCCCACTGTCTGGAGTCCCGCAAGGATGCCCCATGCCTTGGGCAGGAAGAGGAGCCCTGCATGACAAGTCACTTTGGGTCTATCCACTGCCTGTTGCTCTGTAGGATGGCATGGTGCTGTGGCTGAATGCTTTCTCCTAGATTGACCTGTGGGCAGGTAGGAGGAAATGGCTCACTTCTCCTAGGATACAGGTGGCTGATTGTTGTGACTGGCCTGTTTTGGAGAGCCTCTGGCTGTGTCTGCAAGATGCATGGCAATAAATGAGCGATTTGATTGCCTCTGACTCAGAGTTGGTTTACAGACAGCCCCAGGCCCACCTTTACTTGTTGATTCAGGTTGTTCTGTGGTGTATCATGTCGTAGCCTCCTCAAGATGAGGCCAGGGACTTGGCAAATGGTAGAGAGAACACAGATGGCATGCTCTATATGCTCCCATTCCAGACCTCCCATCCCAGCTTGGCTTTCTGGATCCAGGCAGGAAATTGCTAGTAGGTAGCAGACCCTGGTGTGGGCCAGGCAAAGCAGAGCAGTGAGGGCTGTCTTTTGGTGTAGCTTGTTGTGGGCCCTGAGTGGGGACACCCAGCTGACGGAGATGTTGAGAGCTGGTTTGAATCTGTGTGCTTTGGCTGCATGGCCCTGGAAGGGTTTGACAGGAAGAAGGTGGTAAGGCACGCTTTTTGTTTGGATTGGTTTCCATCTGAGCCATCAGTGGGGCCTAGTTGGGTGGAGGACTTCACAGTTCCAGTTCTATTGGCTTTGTGAGGGCTGGAGCCAGTCTGGTGCAGGATACAGGCAACTGATACACCTGTGTGGCATCATCACAACAGTTGTGGTTCCCCCCAGAAGGCACCCAAGAGAGCACCTAGGAGTTGGGGGTCTTAAGAGTTGTTCTGGGCCTTCTTTGAAGCAGGCGGAAATGATGGTGAGCAAGACGCGTGCACCTGCATGAAGAGTCCACAGCGAGGGGGGCTGGTGGCCCCTGGGCCCTGCCGTCTCGCCCCCGTAAGCACTTGAGGCTCTCAGACCACCAGTTGAACCTCCGTGGGTTCTGCAAGGGCATGGCTGGACATCAGCTGCCCTCCATAGACCTGAGAGCTGGCCTCTCATGACCCCTCCAGGAGGGGGTGTCTCCAAAGCCTGGCCTCATCTGTCCCCTGTGTTTTGTTTTTTCATAGAAGGCCAGAAATGCTCACATCAGGATCCGATTGAGAGCTCCGACTCCTATGGTGACCTCTCAGATGCCAGTGACCTGAAGACACCAGAGAAGCAGAGCACCAATGGCTCTTTCTCCTGCGACATGGCAGTCCCTAAAAACAAAATGGAGTCTGATGGGGAGAAGAAGTACCCATGCCCTGAATGTGGGAGCTTCTTCCGCTCTAAGTCCTACTTGAACAAACACATCCAGAAGGTGCATGTCCGGGCCCTCGGGGGCCCCCTGGGGGACCTGGGCCCCGCCTTGGGCTCACCTTTCTCTCCCCAGCAGAACATGTCTCTCCTGGAGTCCTTTGGGTTTCAGATTGTTCAGTCGGCATTTGCATCATCTTTAGTAGATCCTGAGGTAGACCAGCAGCCCATGGGGCCTGATGGAAAGTGAGGCAGATGCTGTGTCCCCCTAGAAGTAGCCATCTGGGGACTGCTGAGAAATGCTGTGAATGCGGAGGGAAGTGAGGTCTTTGGGTTCTGTAGCTGAGAGATTTTTATTCATTTTTAACTCTTCCCCCACTCCACCCCTACTCCTCTCCTCCACCCCATTCCCCAAATGGTCTTTAGAAATAGATTCTCATCTGATACTTGGCAGAGATATCTGGGAGACCTAGTATGGGACAAGACAGAAGACACTACATAGGCCTCTAAGGCAGCACCAGTCTCCAGTTTCTTTAATGGGCAGAAGCTGGAATTCCTAGTGACCCCAATCCCAAACCCAAACCCCATGGCGTTCTGGGACCACAGTGGTTTTGCTCTCTTCCCACTTCTCTAATTCCTCATTCCCCCTTCCATGTCCCTCAAAAGAAACCACAGTAGGGTCGCCAGCCACCCATACAACTTTGATGCCCCACTGTTTTAAGGAATCCCGGAAACCTACAGCATCCCACGGACCATGGGGTGAGTGTCCTCCAAGAGCCCCAGAGCTTAGCTCTTGGCCTGGAGGGCCCCAGACTTTCCTGAGCCCTGTTATAGAGGCCAGCATTTCACTGCTAGGACAAGCTCAGCTATTGAGGACACCCCCACCCCAAATTCCAGTTCTTACATGATTTTTAACCATTCAACTTGCTGTTGGGTTTTAATTCTCTAATTATTATTATTATTGTTATTATTTTTTAGGACCAGTTGTAGTGAATTGCTACTGAAAGCTATTCCAGGTGACACAGAGCTCTTTGTAAACCGCAGTCACATGTTAGGGTTAGTATTAAACTTCATTTAGATGTACTATAATTAACTTGGCTAGTTGATTGTTTGAAGTCTATGGAGGAAATAGTTTTATGCAAAATTTAAAAAAAAATGCTAGTCTGTTCAGGAAAGTAGGGAATTTCAATGCTGTTGGGAGCCAATAAGTTGGGAGAGCCAGCAGGTAGAGACACTGTGCACCTTGGTTGTGTCGCACATGAGCAAGCCCAGGGTTGACGTTGTGATGTGAATTGATCTGATCAGACTGTATTAAAAGCATTAGTACCTTATTCTGCCTGCTCCCCTGAGTCCAGTTTTTCAACTAGTGGGGTTCTGTGGGATCTAGAGGTGGGTAGTATGCACCCCTGTACCTGGGGTAGGGATGGGATCCCAGGAGGCTGCTCCTCTTCTTCATTGCACCAGCTCCACTGGGACTGACAGGTGGGTTCCCACTGAATACCTAGCTGCCAGGATTCATCCATTTGTTCACATTCACTGCTTATCTTCACTGCTTGTGTGCCAGGCATGGTTTTCAGTCCCTGTGCTGGACAAGATGCCCTTAATAGAGTTGAATAGGAGAGATAGAAAATTAACAAGTAAGCAGATTTGAATATAATTTTGGATAACAAGGGTAAGAACTGGCAAAATGAGGGGTAGTGGCAGCAGGATGGTAGGTAGGGTGGTTCAGGAAAATGTGAGGTTAGGACGGTGGAAGAGATAGAGAAGACTTAGAGTTAGAGAGGACCCAGCATAATGACTTGCTAGGACCTAAGGAGGGACATGGGCCAGGAGAAAGTCCTTATGGCCAAGGAGCTCTAAATAGTCAACTTGAATCCCCCCTCTGTTATCTTTGTGATATTAAGCAAAAGATTGTTGTACCATTAGTAGTGAGTGTATGAAGAAAATAGAGCAAGAGAACAGTGAACAGAGGGCAAGAAATAAGCATGATGGGAGCAAGAATCAACAGCAAGAGGGACAGGCAGATGGAATGCAGAGTGGGCATCTTGAAGGATCTCAGGGAAGAGGGAAACCCCTAAGTGAACAGAAACTGTGTAATCTCCAAACAAGAAAAAAACAAGCAAACAATCATAAAGGAGAAGAGAAGAAACAAACCAGGAGGGACAAAGCACGAAATTATTTTAGAACCACATTATTGTTGTTGTTAGGTGCCGTCGAGTCGGTATCCGACTCATAGCGACCCTCTGTACAACAGGGGAAACATTATTGTCAGTGCTTCTCTGCTGTTCATGAGGTTTTCAATGGCAGATTGATTTTTGGGAGGGGGTTGCCAGGTCCTTCGCCCAGCCTACAGCTTCTGGTGTTCCCAGGCGGTCTCCCATCCAGGTACTAACCAGGCCTTGACCCTGCTTAGCTTCCGAGATCTGACGGGATCGGATGCCACAGGGCTACAGCTGCAGGCTCTAGAACCACATTACTATCAGTAATAACACTGTTGTTCTGTTTTTTGTTTTGTTTTGTTTTGTTTTTTTCCCCTCCTCAGGTATATGAGAGTTGAGCCCCAGGGCATCACATATACTTTGCAAGTGTTCTACCATTGGGCTGCACCCTCAGTCCATTGTTGATTTTTTATGTTCAATCAGGGTCCTGTTAAGTTAGGCAGGCTGCCTTTGGCCTTGAACTCATGATCCTCCTGCCTCCCCTACTATGTTGTTGGGATTATAGGTGTGTGTCTGGCTGCTGTTGTGGTTTAAAGGCACAGACTCCCAGCTTGATTTAAAAAAAAAAAAATTCAGCCATTTACATGAAATCTTTGGTAAGTTGCTAGACTTTTTGGACTGGGTGGAATGGAGGTTAGGCCATTTGGTGTGAGTTAGCAAAGGAAATGTTGACCCTAGAATGCTGAAGCTTTGTGGGCATACGGCTTTGTGGTCTCCACAGAATCTGCCAGCTGATCACATTGGACTTGTGTTAGAGACCTGGCCTTGAGCCAAGGACTTGATTGTGCTGGCCTGAGCTCCTTCCAAAGACATTCTGACCTGTGGAAACCCCTGGCTGTGTCCATGGACAGGTAGGGACAATAGCTGAAAAGGAGTATTGAAGCAGGGCATTGTGACACACACCTATAATCCTAGCCCTTGGGAGCCTGAGTCAGGAGGATCATCCTGAGTTCAAGGCCACCCTGGGACTACACAGGGAGACACTTTCAAGAAGCAATCAAAAAGATTACCTGTCACATAGCAGAAAGGAAACAACAAAGCAAGTGGACAGCTGCTGCTTCCAGAGCATTACTTACCTGGAGGCATATGCCACATTGGAGGTGCCCCTCCCTGCCCCCAACCTCCTTGCATCCTTGGCATAGAGAGAAAAGCTGTACAGAACATGGTGCATAAAGGGTAATGACTTTGGGATGTGGTCCAGGGTAAAGAATCTGAGAGTGTCCTCCTAAACTCATTGCCAATCCTGAGCAAATCTCCAAGCCCCAGTTTCCTCATGAGCAAAACAGGCTGGGAAGACTAAAAGAGACCATGATTATGAGCTAACAGACTGCACCTAATCCTCAGCATAATCTTTGAGGTCAGTTCCATTACTATTGCTCTCCTTCCTGCAGATGAGAAATGGCTCAGAGAGATGGAGGCATGCGCCCTGAGTCACAGTAAGTGGCAGAGCCAGGATTCAAACTCAGGTCTGTCTTGACTTCAGAGCCTTTATTCCCAAGCTCCCAGTGATAGTTCCATTATGCATATGTAAGGACCCAGTATCATGCTGTACACAGAGGAAGGTCTGTTACTCTGCCACTTCCCCTTCTCCCCCATGAAAACCAGCATAATGCAGCAGAAAAAGCCACCAAGAGTCCCAGGATGGACCAAACACCCTGTGAGGAAGCACACTCTTTATACTTGGACGGAACCTCTGTGGTGATTTACACCCCTCCTGAAGTGAAAAGTGCACTTGCCTCAGTGCTGCCACAACACAGCCAGTCCAGCTACTGATTGAGGGCCTAGGCCAAGAACATGCCCAAACTGCGGCACTGCACTTAACTCCCATGGCATCTCTGCCCCTGCAGAGATGAGACAGAGACCCCATGTACCAGGGAACCCCAGTGAACACAGCTACAGAGAAACCTGACCACTGATAGTCAAGAGAAGGGGGGACCTGGGGACCTAGCAGGGTGGGGCTGTGGCCAGACTCAGGAAATACTTTCTGAAATGCTTTTCACAATTCTGTGAGTCCTTCCAGCCTTGGCCTCCTTATCTGTAAAGCGGGGAATGGCTGGGAGGGTTGTAGTGAAGCTAAAGAATTTTTTTTTCCTCTCTTTTCTTTCCTACTTTTCTTCTTTCTTACCTTCCTTCCTGTACTGGGTGGCTGAACCCAGGGCCTTGTATATTTTTTGCAAACACTCTAACACTGAGCTGCACTCCTGGCCCCCTTTTGTTTTTCTTGAGACAAGGTCTAAGTTATGCAGGCTGCCTCTGGCCTCAGATTCATGATCCTCCTGCCTCTACCTCCCAAATTGCTGGGATTACAGGTGTGTGCCATGTGTCTGGCCCCAAGAACATTTTCTACATCAGGCTGAGTGTGCTGATGCACACTCATAATCCCAGTACTCAGTACCAAGTAGGAAGCATGAGATAGAAGCCTGGACCACTGAGCTGCACCCCAGCCCATTTTTTTTCCTACTTTTTGAGACAGGGTCTCGCTAAGTTATGCAAGTACTCAGTAGGCTGAATCAGGAGGATTAGAAGTTTGAGGCCAGCCTGGGCTAGATAGTGAGACCCTATCTCAAAAACAACAACAACAAAAACAACAATAAAAAACTTACATCAGGAACTAGATACTAAGCCAGGCTCCCTGTGGGGGTGGGTAAACTTTAGCTCTTATATTAGTCCCTTCTATTCTTTCTCTTAGCAGCTTTGGGGCACCCCCAAAACCAACCACACAGCAGCTTGCCTCCATTGGATTTTCTAGGCTTCTATCCCATGCTTCCTACTTGGTATTCCCCAAGCACAAGTCTCTACTTATGGTTTTAGTTAAGTTTTTGAGATAGTCCAGGCTGGCCTCAAACTGTCCTCCTGCCTCAGCCTCCCCAAGGGGTAGGATCACAGGCGGGGGCCACCACACCCACCTTGGTTTTTTTTTTTTTTTTTTTTTTTTTTGTTGTTGTTGTTGTTTTTATGGTACTGGGGGTTGAACCCAGGGCCTTGTGCCTGCATGCTCTGTAAGTGCTGGACCACTGAGCTGCACCCCCAGCCCATTTTTTTTTTCTACTTTTTGAGACAGGGTCTCGCTAAGTTATGCAGACTAGCTCTGGTCTTGAACCTGCGATCCTCCCACCTCCACTTTCCAAGCCACTGGGATTACAGGCGTGCACCACCGCGCCCAGCCTTGTGTTATTTTTTATGTATCAGGATTTTATAGCAACCTCCAGTCACATTCTGTTCTTAATAACAATAACCATAATAATAATTACACATTTAGTCACATAAAGGGTGCTAAGCAGCCTTTTAAACACCACATGTATTAATTCACATTCACCCAACAGAGTAGGGAATATTTTTACAGTTAAGCAACTTGCCCCACACATAGCATTAGGTAGTGCAGTAAGGATCTGAGATCAACAGTCTATGCCCAGAGTCACTGCCATCTTGTACTGGGAACTTGGCCCCAACTGTCCTATCCAACTGGAGCTCTCATGCACAGCTCCTCTCATCCTTGGATCCATTGATTCCTACCCCTGTGCCCCTTAACCCTAACCCACAGAGCATTCTCTACCCCCAAGTCTCTTCTAGAGTAGCTCTGTGTGTCTGAATCTTACCCTTTTCACAGCCTTCCTTAACTGCTGCTCCTCTCCTCTGACCTTCTACAGCACTGTGTGAACCCTTTCTCTGGGTCATAATTGCTGTGTCCTGGTTCATGGTGGTCTTAGGAGACAGCCAGCCTGATGCAGACCCTAGCACTAACACTTTATAACTGGGTGACCTTTGGTTTGTTGCTCCACATGGAAAATGAGGATGTCACAGTTTTTAACAGGGATGCTGGGAGGATAAATGGAGCTGATACCTGTTAAAGCACATTAGGAAACACTCAAAAGCTCCCTTTTACTTCACTTCCACTACCTCTTTGATCCAACCATATCCTCATTTTAATGGAAAGAGTAAACAAGAGCAGGGGTCAGCATACTTTTTCTATAAAGGGCAACAGAGTAAACAATTTTGTCTGTCACAGGAACTCAACTCTGCAATTGCGATGCAAGGACAACCAGGCAGAGACAATATATAAGTGAATGAATGGGCATGTCTTTGTTCTGGCAAAATTTCATTGATGGACACTGAAAATTGAATTCCATGTAATTTTTACATGTTGCAAAATATTATTCTTTTGGCTTTTTTTTTTTTTTTTTTACCATTTAAAAATGCAAAAACCACCTGGCATGGTGGCTAACACCTGTAATCCCAGCAATTTGGGAGGCAGAGGCCAGAGGATTGCAGGCTTAAGGCCAGAGGCAGCCTGCATAACTTAGTGAGACCTTGTTTCAAGATAAAAAATAAAAAATAGACTGGGGGTGCAGCCCAGTGGTAGAATACTTAACAAAGTATGTGTGAGGCCCTCCATTCAATCCCTAAGTACAGCACACACACACACACACACACACACACACGCAAAAAAAAAAAAAAAAAAAAAAAAGAAAGAAAGAAACATTCTTAACTCAGACCATATAAGCATAGGCAGATTGGATTTGGCCTGTGGGCTGCCATTTGCCAACCATGGCACAAAGCTGCTTTCTCCTGCTTCCTTAGGGCTTCACCTGGTTTTAGATCATTGACTTCACTCAGACTCAGGTTCCAGCCTCCTGCAGGCTCATGTTTCACGTGGTGGTTGTTAGGTGCTACTGAATCAGGTCCGACTCATAGTTGGACCCTCATAGGATTTTCAATGGCTAACTGTTTTGGGATTATTTTCCAGAGTGGACTGGTACGTCCTTCTCCCATTTTTGCAGTGCTGGGGATTGAACTCAGGCCCTCAAAGAGTGTGGAGCAGTGCTCCACCAACTGAGCTAAACCCCAGACTATGCTTCGTGTTAAAGTGATCTGACACCCAGAGCTTGTGATTTCTCAGTCTGCTGATCATTCCATGGATCCACGTAGAGTACAATGCAAATCCCCCAGCCAAGGAACTCCAATGCCCACACAAAGAAGGGTCCAGTGTACTTAGAACATGAACTGCCTGCCCCATTCATTTTCTACCACGTTTTCTGGTCATTTTGTTTTCATTCACTTCTCTTTGGGACTGAGTATAGAGGAGGAAGAGAATAGCAGGGAGCTGGCAGAGGAAGGAGTGGAGGAGGATGTGTGAATGAAGCCAACAAACAAATTCTAGTACTATCTGCTCTAGTTCTTTCTGGGTGCTTCTATGTGTGCTTTCTGGCTTTCCTGAAAAGCTTGTTCTCTGAGGCACCAGAGCCAAGGGGGGCTGCCATTTGGGCAGTAAATTCAGAATTTCACATTTCCTTTGAGTGCTTCTTGCAGATGGGAATTCCACAGCCATGTCCTCCATCAGCATTCACCCTAAAGGTACCTAAAACTCACTCTTTTGTTTTTTTGTTTTTTGTGCTGCAGGGTTGAACCCAGCCCTCACACATACTATCCAAGTGCTCCACCATTTTTTATTATTTATTTATTTATTTTAATTTTATTTATTTATTTATATTATTTATTTATTTATTTTGCGGTATTGGGGGGTTGAACCCAGGGCCTCACACTTGCATGCTTTGCAAGTGCTGGACCACTGAGCTGCACCCCCAGCCCATTTTTTTTTTTTACTTTTATTGAGACAGGATCTCGCTAAATTACGCAGACTGCCCCGGTCCCGAATTTGTGATCCTCCTGCCTCTGCCTCCCAAGCCGCTGGGATTACAGGCATGCACCACCACACCGAGCTCACCAGTTTTTATTTTTGAGAAAGGGTCTCACTAAGCTATGCAGTCTGCCTTTGGCTTCAAACTTGAGATCCTCCTGCTTCCACCTCTGGAGTCACTGGTGTGCACCAGCACACCCAGCCTAAGGCTCACTCTTAAAGTTATCACTTGTTATCCCTAGAGTCACACAAATTCCTCCAGCCTTTACAGGAAGCAGGCTGGCAAAAGCAGACTAACAAGATGAGATTCTCTCCAGTTTACGTAATCATACCTGGTGTTGGAGCACCTAGCAGCTGGGGTTCCAGCATTCCACCCCGCACACCCACCCCTCCCATGTCTGCTCACCCCCCCCCTGCACTTCTCCAAGGGTGGAGGACCCTGTTACATGGTGACAGGGGAGGGGAAGGGCAGGATGATTAATGTCTGCATCTGCATCTCCTGCTAAAGTGCTGTGAAAGGAAATGCCAAATATTTATCTAAGAGGCTAATCCATTCTAACAAAACAAGTTTTCTTTGAGAACAGGGCAGTGCTGTGGTAGGAGTCTCTGAATAAAGCTTCTTTGTATCAGTGTGAATGGGCATACCAGCAAAATAACTTCTTTTTCCTTTTGGGAACTCTTAAACTCAGATCAGACTGCCTCTGTTTACAGAGCTTCCCTGCCCTCTCAGCAAGACAGCTAATGTGTCTACTGTGTGCCAAGCACTGTGTCTTATGTACATCAACAACCCAGTGTGAGAGGTACTATTTTATTCCTCACCGAGGCCCAGAGAAGTCAAGTAACTGCCAAAGTCACAACAGCTATGAAGATCAGAGCCAGGACTCAAATCCTGAAATGACTCTGGAGTGCAGGACTTCCTCTGTCTGTGCCACCTGGCTGTTCTGTATGTATTTCCAGTTTTTCTTTTTTTGACTGTGCTGGGGTTGAACCCAGGACCTCATGCATGCTAGGCGAGTGCTTTACCACAGAGCTATACCCCACCCCTGCATCATCTTTTTACGGATCTATCAATGAGACCAGGTTTCCTTGCAAATGGGGTTCATGCAAAGATAATTCATCTCTGTATGTCCATTACCTACATTGGTGCCTGTCATTTAATAGACACTAATTCATTCAACAGATATTCTGAATGGCCACTGTATGCTAAGAAAGGCTTAATTCCTGTTCTCAGTGAGCTTCAGCATACAGAATAGTAAAGGGTATGGGACATATACATAAGTAAATGCCTGTAATATAAGAGAGAACATGATAGAAAGTGAGGGAAAAATAAATGTTCTGATGTTTTGGAGAAAGGTAAGATTCCAGCAAGGTCTAAGAAAGTGTTAGTATTAGAGTAGGCCCCTAGAACACACTTAGGACTTGGACATATACGGATGGATGTAACAGGAGCAGGGAGGGAGGACAGACTTGCCCCAGAAGTCTGAACGCCAGCTGACATCCCCTCATGTCAAGGGAGAGAGGGCCATTTCAGACTCAGTAGCAGTTTCTGGAAAAAGTTGGTCAGTCATCAGACTGTGAAGAAAGGCTGGGCAGGACACACCATGCTCCAGTGTGGAGCCAGTGGGAGTGGGCACCTACTGAGGATGGATGCCAGGATGAACACACACGCACACACACACACACACACACACACACACACACACACACACACACACACACACACACACACGCCCTGCATCTCAGAACCTTCTTGCAAAGCTAGGGTTGGAATCCAGGAGGAAAGGCCAAACTAGATCACCAAGGCAATGTAGAAACCCAAGATGGACATCCCTACTACTTGTGGCTCCTCTCCAAGACTCACTTGCTCCAGATGCTGAGAACATTTTTAAATGCTTTCGACTGTATAAATAAGAGGCACCTGGGAGCCCCAAAAGGGCTTTAGTCATATTTCCTCAGACTCTTGTGTAATGTCAGTGGCCTGATCATCTGCTAGCCATGCTTCCCACTTCATGGGATCATCCTTCTCACCAAAACTGAAATCAGAATAGCTTCGGCCCTTCTCACAAAAAGTGAGGGGACAGCAATATCTCCAAGGAGACTCAGAGGCTCCTTTTCTCTGATTTCTCACTTGAGTGAAGTTCTCTCTCTCACTTAAAGAAGTTACCTTGTCTGTCCTGGCATCACTCCAGACATGGAATCAGACTTTTCCCTTAATTTTCTCCAAAATCAGTAAGTATGCAAATTTGAGGATAAGAAAGATCTGAATCATGGCCAGCACAGACACACCACCTGTTCTAGTCCCTCCATCATTCCCGCCCCAGGAAACACCCCCCTGGCTGGGCTATTCCTCAGCTTCCCCAGCCACTCTCAGGTGGCTGGTCATTCTCATTCTCCCTGCTGCCTCCTTTCCTTTTTGCCCTTCTTATTTTCTTCATCCTGGTGTTACCCCCACCCAAGACTCAAAATTTCTCTCACTGTATTTTGTAGAGGACTTATCTCTCTTTTTCTAACTTTGAGAACTATCCAGAGCAGGGATAAGGAGGAACAGGCATTCATCTTTCTTTTCATGTCAAAACATACTATCCAGGTATATCCTGTAAAAAGATAATTTCCCAAGAGGAATCCCACACGCAGTCTTTTAATAGTCTTTCTCTCATCTCACTGTAATTACAGCTTCCCTTGTTACTAGCACATGCTTCTACTCTCATGACCATGGCAGGTGTAGTCACCTCTATTTCACAGATGAGAAAACAAAGGCTCCTAGATTTAGCACAGGACAAAAAGCTTGAGATTTAGAATCTGAAGATCTTGGTTCCAAGTCTCACTCTTACTGTCCTATACTGATAATAAAATATTTTTGAAAATAATTTGTTAGAAGTTATCAAGAATCTTGAAAGTGTTTGTATTTTCCAAACTAGTAATCTACTGGTAAGAAGCTATCTAAGTAATGCTAAAAGTTTAATACACAAAAATTTGTGTAAAATTCAGAAGCAGCCTCAATGGCTGGTTAGTTTGAAGTCATGTAAAATAAAGATTACAAAAAAGGTTAAGGTCGTGAACAGAAATGCTTATATTAAAAATGGTTATGAGCCAGGCGTGGTGATGCACACCTGTAAGCCCAATGACTCGGGAGGTAGAGGCAGGAGGATTGCAAGTTCGAGACTAGAGGCAGCCTGCATAATTTAGCGAGACCCTGTCTCAAAAAGTAAAAAAAATGGGCTGGGGGTCAGCTTAGTGATACAGCACTTACAAAGCATGCAAATGCGAAGCGCTAGGTTTAATCCCTAATATCACGAAGAAAAAAAAAAAAGGTTATGAGCTGGGCACTATGGCTGAGTCAAGAGGATCGTGAGTTTGAAGACAGCCTGGGCTACATAGTGATACCCTGTCTCAAAAAGAAAAGGATAAAAAAAATAAAGTAAAAAACCACAAACAAACTAAAAACGTGGTTATGAGCCACACATTGTGGTACATACCTGTAATCCCAGCGATTTGTGAGGCTGAGGCAGAAGGATCACAAGTTTGAGACTGGAGGCAACCTGACCAATTTAGTGAGACACTCTCTCAGAAAAAAAAAAAAAAAAGAGAGAGGGGCTGAGGGTACAGCTCAGTGGTATAGCACTTGCTTAACATATGTGAAGCCCTGGGTTCAACTCCTCACTCAGTACACTGTCAAGAAAGAGAAGAAAGCCGGGTGCGGTGGCGCATGCCTATAATCCCAGCAGTTTGGGAGGCGGACGCAAGATGATCGCAAGTTAGAGACCAGAGGCAGTCTGTGTAATTTAGTGAGACCCTGTCTCAAAAAGTTAAAAAATGGGCTGGGGGTGCAGCTCAGTGGTCTAGCAAAGAACGTTGCAAAGAACACAGGCGCAAGGCCCTGGGTTCAACCCCCAGGACCGCAATAAAAAAAAAAAAAAAGAAAGAAAAGGAAGAAGGAAGGAAGGAGAGAAAGAAAGAAAAAGAAAACAGAAAAAGGTTATTAGAGAATAGCAGGTTGTGAGAAAAAAAAATTGCCTATGTTGTAAGATCTTAATGTTAAAGATGCACAGAAAAAAGACTAGAAAGAGCTGGGCATCATGGTGCACACCTGTAATTCCAGCAACTCGGGAGGCTCAACAGTTTGAGGTCAGAGCAGCCTGTGCAACTCAGCAAGATCCTGTCTCCAAAAAAAATAAATAAATAAATAAAAATTTGAAAAGGAGTGGTGGTACAGCTCAGTTGTAGAGCACTTACATAGCAAGCGCAAGACACTAGGTTAAACATCCTCCTTCTCAAAAGGAAAAAAAAAAAATGACTGGAAAGAATGCAATCACAGCTGGTTTATTTAGGGGCTTCACCCAGCATAAATGTGGAGTACTTTTTAAATCATTTTCAATAGCTATTCTCTGTGCCACCAAGTCAAACTCCTCTTTCCCATTGGGTAGCTTAATGATGGATGCCATAGCTACATTTAGGAATTAGAACACAGGCCTGTGATGTGGCTAAGTGGCAGAGCACTTGCCTAGTGTGCATGTAAAATTCAGACAGACAAAAAATGTTTGCTTTTGTTTTTATTTTTTTCCAGTGATGGAGATAGAACCCGGGGCCTTGTTCATGCTAGGCAACCACTCTACCACTTAGCTACATTCCCAGCCCTAATACTCATTTTGAAATGCCCATCTCAAGCTTCCCTTCAAAGCTCTTCCTTTCCTGGAAGGCCAGACCTGGCCATGGGCCTGATTGCTTGAGTGGAAGGTGGATGCTATAGTTTGGATCTAGAATGTTCCCCAGAGGCTCAGTGTTAAAGGCTTGGTCCCCAGTTTGGCACGATTGGGAGGTGGTGGCACCTTTAAGAAGTGGGGACTAGTGGGAGGTCTATAGGTCATTGGGGGAGAGTTCTCAAAGGGGATAGTGGGAGCTGGTCCTTTCCTCTTTTGTCTCTTTCACTCCTCTGCCATGAGGGGAGCTGTAGGTTTGCTCTGCCACATGTTCCCTCCATCGTGTGCCACCACAGGCCCAAGCAATAGGGCCAATCAGCCAGGGACTGAAATCTTTAAAACTCTGAGCCAAAATAAACCCCTTCTCTTTGTAAGTTGATTATCTCAAGCATTTGTTCTAATGACAGAAAGCTAACATGGTGGGGGAATTCTATCTGTCCACCCTACCTGTTCCTCTCTGCAGTCAGGGTTGGGGACAGGGGAGAGGACCTGGAGATTTTACTACCTGATGGCCTTGGAGAAGCAGAAGTCCTTCTTTTGGATGCTGCTGCTCTTCAAAACTATTTGGCTGTTGTCTTTCTCTGCATGGTAGCATCTAAAAACTGGTTCTCTTGTACAGAACTTTTCTGAATCTCAGCTTTGTTATCTGTAAAATGGAAAGAATACAAAGTACCTTAAGTGGGTAAAACATGTATGAGGGGGGACCCACAACATGAAGAATTTATAAAATATCATATATTAATTTTTACATGTTCAAATTTCAGTCATCTTCAAAGTATTCTCTGATGTAATATGCCTATGGAGAGTTTTTCCCACTGTTTAAAATGGGTTTTGAACTCATCAATTCTGGTGCCTTTTAGTGTTTCTGTCCATTTTTGTTTTACCTCCTCCACATCAGCAAAATGATTCCCTTAGAGGACTTTTTTCATCCTGGGAAACAGAAGAAACAAAGTTGCACAGGGCAAGAACAAGTGGACAGGGAGCCTGGGGCAAGAGGGTCATGCTGGTTTTGGTTAAAAACTGGTAAATACTCAGTGTGATGTGAGCAGCTGTGTTGTCATGGTGGAAGAACCAGTCATCTGTTTGCCACAACTTGGGACCCTTCTTCCGCAAATTGTGACGCAACCTTCACAAAACTTCCAGATAGTGAAAACGTTGGTTGACCTTTTGACCCAGATGAACAAAGAGTGCACAATCCTGCTCACATCAAAGAAACAGGTGATCATCATTTTCACATTCATTTCTGTGTTTTTTTTGCCCCTCCCTTACAGGAATGTTATAAACTATACAGCACTATGTAAATGTTTATTATTGTTATTCCTTTAAGGAGAATATTATTTAACATGTCTACTCTTATTTGACGTGGATAGACACCTCCACTTAGAGATCAAATAGGTTTATTTCTTCACTTAAAAGGTTCAAAACAGAATTGGGGATTGTTCCTTCTGACCTGCTCTTCTCTTGTTGTTGCTGTTAGGTGCTGTCTAGTTGGTATCCAACTCATAGCTGACCTGGGTCCTTCTCCCAAGCATACAGTATCTGGTCTTCCTAGGCAGTCTCCCATCCAAGTACTAACCAGGCCCTACCCTGCTTAGCTTTCGAGATCTGACAGGATTGGATGCCACAGGGCTACAGCTGCAGGCCACATTCTTCTCTTGTTGTTGTTGTTGTTGTTGTTAGGTGCCGTTGAGTCGAGTCTGACTCATAGCCACCCTATGTACAGCAGATCGAAACACTTGCCAATTCTGTGCCAGGCAAATGATCTTATTTATGTTTAAGCCTATTGTTGCAGACACTGTGCCAATCCATCTGGTGGAGGGTTTTCCTCTTTTGCGTTGACCTGCCACTCTCCCAAACATGATGTCTTTCTCTAGGGATTGATCTCTCCTGACTACATGTCCGAAATATGTAAGACGCAGTCTGGCCATTCTTGTTTCTAAGGAGCACTCTGGTTGCCCTTCTAGGACAGATTTGTTGGCTCTTTTGGCAGTCCATGGTATATTCAATAGATGTCTCCAGCACCACAATTCAAAAGCATCAATTCTTTTCCTGTCTCCCTTGTTCAATGTCCAGCTTTCACAATCATATGATGCCACTGAAAATACCATGGCATGAGTCAGACGCACCTTTGTCTTCAGTGTGACATCTTCGCTTTTCAATACTCTAAAGAGATCTTTTGCCACAGCTTTTCCTAGAGCAATACATCTTTTGATTTCTTGACTGCTGCTTCCATGGGTGTTGATTATAGAGCCAAGCAAAGCAAAATCTTGGACAACCTCAATCTTTTCTCCATTTATTGTGAAGTTGCGTACTGACCCAGTCATAAGGATTTTTGTTTTGTTGATGTTTAGTCGCAACCCATATTGAAGGCTATGATCTTTGATCTTCATCAGTAAATGTTTTAAATCCTCTTCACTTTCAGCAAGCAGAGTTGTGTCATCTGCATAACGCAGGTTGTTAATGAGTCTTCCTCCAATCCTGATGCCTCGTTCTTCCTCATAAAGTCCAGCTTCTCGGATTATTTGCTCAGTATATAAATTGAAGAAATAGGGTGAAAGTATACAGCCCTGACACACACCTTTCTCAACTTTAAACCAGGAAGTGTTTCCTTGTTTTATTCGGACAACTGCCTCCTGGTTTCTCATGAGTACAATTAGGTGCTCTGATATTCCCATTTTCCGAAGTGTTATCCATAATTTATTATGATCCACACAGTCAAATGCCTTTGCATAGTCAATAAACCATAGATAGACATCTTTCTGATATTCTCTACTTTTGGCTAATATCAACCTGACATCAGCAATGATGTCCTGGTTCCCCACCCTCTTCTGAATCCCACTTGATTTTCTGGTCATTCCCTGTCTATATACTGCTGCAATTGCTTTTGAATGATCTTTAGTAAAATTTTGCTTGTGTGTGATATTAATATTGTCTGATAGTTTGCACATTCAGTTGGATCCCCAATTTTGGAAATAGGCACAAATATGGATCTCTTCCAGTCAGTTGGCCAAGTAGCTTTTTTCCAAATCTGTTGGCATAAACATGTTAACACCTCCAGTGCTGCATCTGTTTGTTGAAACATCTCTGTTGGTATCCCATCAATTCCTGGAGCCTTGTGTTTTGCCAGTTCTTTCAAGGCAGTTTCCAGTTTGTCCTTCAATACCATTGGTTCCTCTTCATATGCAACCTCTTGGAATGGTTGGTCATCTACCAATTCTTTCTTATATAATGACTGTGTATTCCTCCCATCTTCTTTTGATGTTTCCTGCATCATTTAATATTTTCCCTGTAGAATCTTTCACTACTGCCACTCGAGGCTTGAATTTTTTCTTCACTTCCTTAAGCTTGAGAAACACAGAGGGTGTTCTTCCCTTTTGGTTTTCTGCCTACAGCTCCTTGCACATGTCATTATAATATTTGTTTTTGTCTTCTCAAGCTGCCTTCTGAAATCTGTTTAATTCCTTAACTTCATCATGTCTTCCTTTTACTTTAGCTGCTGGATGTTCAAGGGCAAGTTGTACTGTCTCTTTTGACATGTAATTTGGTCTTTTGTTTTTTCTTCTTAAGAACTTTTTGCTTCCTTCTTGAATGATATCTTTTATGTCATGCCACAACTCTTCTGGTCTCCTATCATTTGTGTCTAATGAATTAAACCTATTTTTGAGGTGATCTCTGAACTCAGGTGGGATATACTCAAGGTCATACCGTGGCTCTTATATACTTGTTCTAATTTTCTTCAGCTTCAGTTTGAACTTGCATATGAGAAGTTGATGGTCCGATCCATAGTCAGCATCTGGTCTTGTTTTGACATTTTGTATAGAGCTTTTCCATCATGTCTTTCCACATATGTAGTCAGTCTGATTCCTGTATGTTCCATCTGGTGAAGTCCATGTGTATAGTCTCCATTTATGTTGTTGAAAAAATGTATTTGCAATGAAAAGGTCATTGGTCTGACAAAATTCTATCATGCAATCTCCAGCTTCATTTCTGTCACCAAGACCATATTTTCCAACTACTGAGCCTTCTTGTTTCCAACCTTGCATTCCAGTCACTAGTGATTATCAGTATGTCTTGATTGCATGTTCTGCAATCTATTTCAGATTGCAGAAGCTGGTAGAAATCTTCCCTTTCTTCATTTGTGGCCTTAGTGGTGGGTGCATAAATTTGAATAATAGTCATATTAACTGGCCTTCCTTGTAGGCATATGGATATTATTCTATCACTGACAACATTGTATTTCATGACAGATCTTGAAATGTCTTTTTGCATGATGAAGGCAACCCCATTTCTCTTCAGTTTATCATTCCCAGCATAGTAGACCATATGATTATCTGACTCAAAATGGCCTATGCTCGTCCATTTTAGCTCACTGATGCCTAGAATGTCAATGTTCATGTGCTCCATTTCTCTTTTAACGATTTCTAAATGGGGCTGGGATTTAGCTCAGTGGGTAGAGTGCTGCGCTGCAGTCTCTGAGGACCCGAGTTCAATTCCCAGCACCGCAAAAATGGGAGAAGGGCCGGGCAATCCACTCCCAAGGCAATCCCGAAGCACTCAGCCATTGAAAACCCTATGAGGGTCGCTATGAGTCGGATATCGAATCGACGGCACCCAACAACAACAACAATTTTCCTAGATTCATACTACGTACATTCCATGTTCCAATTATTAATGGATGTTTACAGTTATTTCTCCTCATTTTGAGTCATGCCACATCAGCAAATGGAGGTCCCTGGGGCTTTACTCCATTTCTGTCATCACGGTAGACTACTTTGAGGAGGCAAGTCTTCCCCAGTAGTCTTTTGAGTGCCTTCCAACCTGGGGGGCTCATTTTCTGGCACTATATCTGACAGCGTTTCTTTGCTATTCATAGGGTTTTCAATGGCTAGTTGTTTTGGCAGTGGTTTGCCAGTGCCTCCTCCCTAGTCTGTCTTAGTCTGGAAGCTCAGTTGAAACCTGTCCACCATGGGTAACTCTGCTGGTATCTGAGATACCAGTGGCACAGTTTTCAGCCTCATCACAACACACAAGGCCCCACAGTGTGGCAAACTGACAGACATGTGGGGGCTCTTCTCTTAGTCTTCCCAATTTCAGTAAAGGGTAACTCCATTCTTACAGCAATGCAGGCCAAAAACTTTGGAGATAGCCTTGGCACTGTGCTCTCACACTTAATGCCCAACCCAACAGCAGACCCTGCTGTGTATACCTTCAGAGCTTGTCTCCAAGTCATTCATGTCTTCCCACTTTCACTACTATCCTGTCCAAGCGCCTCTCTGCTCTCCTGCAACCGTCCTCCACCTGGGCTCCCTTCTCCACCTTTGCTTCCCCTGACCATCTCCTCGCTGCAGTCAGAGTGAACTTTTTCAGACTGAAACTGCCTGTTACTTTTGGCTCCAAAATCCTCCAAAGGTTTTCCATCTCTCTCAAGGTGAAGTCTGGTCTTTGCTAAGCTATCTATACAAGACTCCATATGATCTGGCTGGAGCTTTTCTCTCTTTTATCTCTCCTCTCTCTTTTCTTCTTTCCTCTCTTTTCTCTTCCTCCTCCTCCTCCTCCTCCTGCTGTTCTTGTTCCTCCTCCTCCTCCTCTTCTTCTTCTTCTTCTTCTTCTTCTTCTTCTTCTTCTTCTTCTTCTTTTTCTTCGTGGTGGTACTGGGGGTTGAACCCAGGGCCTCACACTTGCATGCTCTGCAAGTGCTGGACCACTGAGCTGCACCCTCAGTCCATTTTTTAACTTTTTTTTTTTTTTTTTGAGACAGGGTCTCGCTAAATTATGCAGACTGCCTCTGGTCTCAAACTTGAGATCCTCCTGCCTCTACCTCCCAAGCCGCTGGGATTACAGGCATGCGCCACTGCTCCCAGCTCTTCTTCTTCTTCTGGGAGGAATGGCAGGGAGACCAAATGGGTAAAGCTGAGGAGGGAGGAGGAGAGGAGAGGGGAGAGAGGAGGGGAGGAAGAGAGAAAGAGGAGGAAGAGGAGGAAGAAGAAAAGGAGAAGGAAGGGGAGCCTGTGCATTCTAAATTTCTCTGCCTGGAATCCATTTTTTTTTTTTTTTTTTTTGAGACAGTGTCTCATTTTATATAGTCCAGGCTTACCTCAAACTCACTCACCCATGATCCTCCTGCCTTAGCCTGGGGTTATAAGGGTTTGCTACCATCTAGGAAGGAGTACTCTTTTTTTTTCCCTCATATAGCCACCGGGCTGACTCCCTCACCTGAACAGAAAACATTTCCTTAACTACCAAATTTAAAACAACATAGTCCTTTCTTATCACTTTCCCAATTTAGTCTTCTTCTTAGCACTTAGTACCCTTAACATATATTTATTTATTTATAGCCTGCCTTTCCCCATTAAAAATGCAAGCTTTTGCTCACTAGTGCATATGTAGCACTCAGCATAGAAATGTATTCCTTCCAAATATTTTTAAAAAGTATTTATTTTCTCTTAGAGCACCTTTAGGTTCCCAGCAAAATTGAAAGGAAGGTACAGAGATTCTCCATACCACCCCTGCCCTTGCACACGCTGTTTCCCCTATTATCAATATCCCCCACTAAAGTGGTACATTAGTTTTGGTTTTGGGTTTGCTTGTTTATTTGTTTGTGGTACTGGGGGTTGAACCCAGGGCCTTGCGCTTGCATGTTTTGCGAGTGCGGGACCACTGAGCTGCACCCCTAGCCTATTTATTTTACTTTTTGAGACAGGGTCTTGCTAAGTTAAGCAGACTGCCTCTGGTCTCGAATTTGTGATTCTCTTGCCTCCGCCTCCCGAGCCACTGGGATTACAGGCATGCGCCACCATGTCTGGCTACTTGTTTGTTTGTTTAGAGACAAGTTCTCACTGTGTAGCCCAGGCTGGTTTTGAATTTACAACAGTCCTCCCACCTCAGCCTCCTGAGTACTGGGCATGTGCCACAATACGCAGCTGGTACATTTGTTAAAGTTTATGAGTCTACATTTACTTACCACTAACAGTCAAAAGTCTTTTCATAGCTCATTTATTTTTAATTAAATTTGGTTTTGAGATAGAGTCTTACCACATAGCCAATGCTGGCCTAGAACTCATGATCTTTCCACCTCTACTTCCTGAGTGTTGGGATTACAGCCATGTGCCACCACATGCAAAAATATCTCATTTATTTTAGCAGTGAATAATCTTCCATTGTTCAGATATACCATAGTATATTTATTCATTCACCTACTGAAGGATGCCCTGATTGCTTCCAAGTTTGGGCAAGTGTGAACGAAACAGCTATCAACATCCAAGTATAGGTTGTTGGACAGACATATGTTTTTAAGTCTTTTGTGTAAATACTGAGCTGGATCGTATGGTAGGAGTATATGTGGGTTTTTTTGTTTGTTTGTTTGTTTGCTTTTTGACAGGGTCTTCTATGTAGTCTAAGCTGGCCTCCAACTCGTGATCCTTCTGCCTCTGCCTTCTCCGTACTGGGATCAAAGACATGCGCCACCACGCCTGGCTGGGAGCATACTAATTTTATAAGAAACCACCAAATTGTCTTCCAAAGTGGCTGTACCAGAAATTTTGCATTCTTACCAGCAAAGAATAAAAGTTATTTTTGTCTCCATATCTTCACCGGTATTTGGTGTTGTTGATATTCTGGATTTTGGCCATTCTAATAGGTGTGGTAGTATTTCATTGTTTTATTTTCCATTTCCCTGATGGCAAATGATAATGGAGCATCTTTTCATATGCTTATCTGAATTTTGGTATGCTTTCATTGGTGAGGTGTCTGTTAAGGTCTTTGGCTTATTTTTTAAATGGGTTGTTTTCTTATTGTTGAGTTTTAAGAGATCAAGGGTGGAGGTATAGCTCAGTGGTAGAGCACTTGCCTAGCATATTAGAAACCCTGGGTTCAATCCCTAGCACCACAAAAAATAAAACTGAAAGCCTGATGCAATAGAGCATGCCTGTAAACCTGAGGTAGGAAGATTGTCTCAAGTTCAAGGCCAGACTGGGCTACAGAGTTCCAGGTTAGTTGAATTACATAGACAGACTCTGCCTCAAACAATAACACAATAAAAAAAATTAACTAATTAAAATAAATTAATGTAGTACCCAGGTGTGATGGTGCATGCCTTTAATCCCAGCATTTGGGAGGTGAAGTCAGGAGGATTACAAATTTGAGGCCAGAGGCAGCTTGCATAATTTAGCAAGACATTGTCTCAAACTACAAAGTAAAAAATGGGCTGCGGGTGGGGTGCAGCTAAACAGTTGAGTGCTTGCAAAAAACATACATGAGGCCCCCGGTTCAACTTTCCAGTACGAAAAAACAAACAAACAAAAAACAGAAAAGTTGCAAATAGTTTAGGCCAGGTGTGGTGGTATACTCAGGTAGGAGAATCACAAATTTGAGGCCAGCATAGGCTACATAATGAGTTCAAGGCCAGCTTGGGCTAAAAGTCTCAATAAACAAGTAAATAAATGAATGAGTTTTGTGTATATTTTAGATAGTAGTCCTTTATCAGATACATCTTTTGCAAATATTTTCTCCCAGCCTGTGGCTCATCTTCTCATTCTTTTGACACTGTCTTTATAGAGCATAAATTTTTAATTTTCATGAACTCTAGCTTGTCAATTAATTCTTTCATGCATCATGCCTTTGATGTTGTCTCTAAAAAAGTAATTATCATGCCCAGAGTCATCTAGGTTTCATCCTATCTTCATGGAGTTTGATATTTAGTTTTGCATTTTACATTTAGGTCTTTGATCTAGTTTGAGTTAATTTTTGGGAAATATGTAAAGATATGTGCCGGGGGGGGGGGGGGGATATTTTTGCACATGAATGTCCAGTTGTTCCAGTACTGTTTGTTAAAAAGACTATCTTGGCTCCATTGTATTGTCTTTACTCCTTAATCAAAGATCAATTTACCAGCTGGGTGTGGTGGCATGTGCCTGTAGTCCAGACTACTTGGGAAGCTAAGGCTGAAGGCAGGAGGGTCAATTGAGCCCAGAGTTTGAGACCAATCTGGGCAACACAGTGAGACCTTACCTCAAGAAAATAAAAAACAAAAGGCCAAGCAAAGTGGCACATACCTCTGCTCCCAGTGACTCAGGAGGCTGAGGGTAGAGGGATACAAGTTTGAGGCCAGAGGCAGCCTGTATAAGCTAGTGAGACCCTGTCTCAAAATAAAAAAATAAAAATTGGGTTGGGGGGTAGCCTCATGGTAGGGCACTTGCAAAGTATGTGTGAGGCCCTGGGTTCAACTCCCAAGTACTGAAAAAAAGATCATTTTACTGCATTTATGTGAGCCTATTTCTGAACTCTACTTTGTATCATTGATCTATTTGTCCTTTCACTGATACCATTCTGTCTTAATCACTACAACTTTATAATATTTCTCAAAGTCAGATAGGATCCGTCTTCCATATTTACTCTTTTTCAACATTATGTTGGGCATAGGGTTAGCTCACTTGGTAGAGTGTTGCTTCACACTCTCCAAGGACCCAAATTCAATCCCCGGCTCTGCAAAAATGGTAGAAAGACGTGGCAGCCCACTCCTGAAACAATCTCGAAAACAATCATGAAAACCCTATGAGGATTGCTATGAGTCAGACAAGTTGGATTCAGAAGAGGGCGACATCATGCTAATGTCACATGAATATTAGCTGAAAGCAGAGAATACCACAAAAATGTCTATCTATGTTTTATTGACTATGCAAAGGCATTTGACTGTGTGGATCATAAAAATTATGGATAACATTATGAATAATAGGAATACCAGAGCACTTAATCATACTCATGAGGAATCTGTACATGGACGAGGATGCAGTCATTCAGACAGAACAAGGAAACATTGCATGGTTTAAAGTCAGGACTAGCAGCTGGACTTTATAAAGAAGAATGAGGCATCATGTTTGGAGGAGGACTCATTAACAACCTACATTATGCAGATAACACAACTCTGCTTACTGAAAGTGAAGAGGATTTGAAATATTTACTGATGAAGATCAAAGAACACAGCCTTAGCCGGGCGTGGTGGCGCACGCCTGTAATCCCAGAGGCTCGGGAGGCGGAGGCAGGAGGATCACAAGTTCGAGACCAGAGGCAGTCTCAGTAATTTAGCGAGACCCTGTCTCAAAAAGTAAAAAAATGGACTGGGGGTGCAGCTTAGTGGTCTAGCACTTGCAGAGCATGCAGGGGCGAGGCCCTGAGTTCAACCCCCAGGACCACAAAAAAAAAAAAAAAAAAAGAACACAGCCTTCAGTATGGACTGCAACTCAACATCAACAAAACAAAAATCCTTACAACTAAGTCAGTAAGCAACTTCATGATAAATAGAGAAAAGATTGAGGTTGTCCAAGATTTTGCTTTACTTGGCTCTACAATCAACACCTACAGAAGCAGCAGTTAAGAAATCAAAAGATGTATTGCATTGGGAAAAGCTGTTATAAAAGACCTTCTTAAAATATTGAAAAGTAAAGATGTCACATTGAAGACAAAGGTGTGCTTGACTCATGCCATGGTATTTTCAGTTGTATCATACAGTTGTGAAAGCTGGACACTGGATAAGGGAGATAAGAATTGATGCTTTTGAATTATGGTACTGGAGACAAATATTGAGTATATGATTGACTGCCAAAAGAGCCAACAGATCTGTCCTAGAAGAAGTGCAACCAGAGTGCTCCTTGGAAGCAAGGATGGCTAGAATGTGTCTTAGTATTTTGGACATTTTGACAACACATGTTGTCAGGAGTGACCAATCCCTGGAGAAGGACATCATGTTTGGGAGAGTGGTGGGTCATCGAAAAACAGAAGACCCTCAACTAGCTGGATTGATACAGTTGCTGCAACAAATGGGCTTAAACATAAAAAAGATAGTGTGCCTGGGACAGAATCAGGGAATGTTTCATTCTGTTATACATAGGGTTGCTATAAATCAGACCTGACTTGATAGCACCTAATAACAACAACAACAACAACAACAACATTATCTTGGCTATTTTGAATCTTTATGGCCTCTTCATATAAATTTTAGATTCAGTTTATGGTTACTGGGACTTTGTTTGCGATTGCTTTGAATCTCAAAGATCTTAAAGATCAAATTGGAAAAAAACTGACATCTTGACAATATTGATGTTACCAGTTTTGCCCCCAGACTGGGTCCTTTTACTCTTTCCATATTATAGAACGAGTAACAAGACTGACCACCAATTGAGCAGTGAAGGAGACTTTTATTCTTTCCCAAGAATAGGAGAAGTAAGAGATAAACTCAAAAATCAACATCTCCACCCTTCTGGGTTGGGAGGTTATAGATATAGAGTAAAAGAAATGAGGGGTAGGAACAGGTTAATAAAGAAGAAGAATATTCATATCTGTTCTGTGAATGGGCAGAAATTTTAGGGAATTCAGGAGCCACTGCTTTTCATTTCTTTTATGGTTTTACCCAGTTGTTGCCTTGACGATTGTCAACTGTCATGACTCTGGGGGGAGGGTTTTATTTATCATGCAGTTGGGATTATAATGAAATTAGGTGATTGTCTGGTAGTCATCTTGGCAGCGATTTGAGATCTAACCAGTTTCAGCACCTGAGGAGGTGCCCTCCTGAGGAGGAACTTCTGGCCTTCAGGCATCCTGTCCTGGGTAGAAATTGAGCTAGGCCACCTAGGCTGTAAGTACCAAGGGTAACATTTGAGTATTTCTATCCGTGAACATGGAATATCTCTCCATTTATTTAGGTCTCTTTGTTCATCAGAGTTTTGTAATTTTCCCTTAAGTAGATCTTGTATGAATCTTGTTAGATTTATACCTTAGTATTTCATTTTGCAAGGGAGCAGGTGTAAATAGTATTTTTAGTTTCAAATTCCACTGGTTCACTGATAGTATATAGGAAAGCAACCAATATTTATATATTAACCTTGTACCCTGTAACTGTGCAATACAATTTCTTCTTAGTTTCAGGAGTTTTTCTGTTGGTTCTTTTGGATTTTCTACACAGATGAACAAAGGCAGTTTGATTTTGTCCTTCCTACTGTGTATATATTTTTTATTTCTTTTTGTTGTCTTACTTCACTAACTAGGACTTTCAGTACAATGGTGAAAAGGAGTGGTGAGAGAGCACAGCCTTGTTCCTGATCTTGGTGAGAAAGCTTATACATTAAGTATAATGTTAGCTATGGGGTTCTATAGATATTCTTTATCAAATTGAGGAAGTTCCCGTCTATTTCTAGTCTACAGAAAGTTTTAACATAAATGGGCAACAAAACAAACATTTCCTAATAATGACCACTTCATTGCTCAAGTACAATGGTAATAGTCAATCCCTGGGGTTCTTCTGGATTCAATTCCCTTCCTTGTATATAGGCTGGGATTTGGCTCCGTTGGCATATTGGGTAAAGCCACATGTAAATTGCTTTGTCCTTAAGGGAAACAAAAGTCTATTTTTTTTTTTTTTTTTTTTGTGGTACTGGGGGTTGAACCCAAGGCCTCATGCCGGCATGCTTTGCAAGTGCTGGACCACTGAGCTGCGCCCCCAGTCCATTTTTTTACTTTTTTTGAGACAGGGTCTCACTAAGTTACGCAGACTACATCTGGTCTCGAACTTGCGATCCTCCTGCCTCCACCTCCCAAGCCACTGGGATTACAGGTGTACACCACCATGCCCGGCCAAAAGTCTATTTTTTATATTCCAATTTAAGTGGAATTGCTCTAGCCCTTGGGATTTAGGATTAGAGAGAAGAAGAGGGGCTCTTCCCTTAGTATCAAAACATATTTAACCTTCTTCTGATGCTCAAAGCTGGCTGGAATCTGGGGAAATTAATTCTGTCACAGTCCACTTTTCTGGGAAGCTGTGTTATGGAAAAGAGAAGTAGGTATAAACAACTGAGAAATGTGATCTTGAATGTGAGTAGGTATAGTGAATTTATTGTTTTTACAAGGAGTTGAGGAAGAAGGCCCCAGTAGAACCTCTCCCCAGAGTGCCACAGAGTTGTCTTAAGGATTACAGGACTGGAGTCATGTATCTAACACAAGATCAAACATTCCCATTTACATTCACCACCAATCTTATTTGAATTTTCATAGGAGCCAGTATAAAACTCTGTAACTACTCTGCCAGCATGGTGACTATGTCTGATCTCAGGCTGCTTAGTCTTAAAGGGATAAGAGAGCCATTCTCAATATGGCCTCTGATCCCCACATAATGACCAGCTCATCTTTGGGCTCATATGGTCATACAGTGCGGCAGACCTGGGGTCTGTAGCCCTCATCCCTGCATTACTGACTTTAGCTGGCAGTAGGCCACTTTCCCTTCCCCTTACACAGAAAGCTGCACTTCCCAGAACTGTTTTCAACAAGCTATTCTCTTCCTCCTCAAAGCAGCCCTTTCTCAGAACTTGGCTCTGGATCCAGTCCTCTGCCATCAGGGGTACCTGAATGCATCTGACCAGAAGACACCAGTAGGAGGAGCCAGAAAAAAATCAGATTCTTTAGCTAGACAGAAAGGGTAAAGAATAAAGCTATTTCTCAAGAGGCCCAGGCAATGTTCTCATTTAAGATACAAAGAACCAAGTGTATTGTTAAAATGGCGGATTGTGAGGTTCGGATGAGTGCAAAGCCAGATGGAGTACATTCAGTCATCAACAAATATTTATTAAGCATTATATGCTAGGTTGGGCTGAGATTTAGCTCAGTTGGTAGAGCGCTGCACTGCAGTCTCAGGTCCCAAGTTCAATTCCCAGCACTGAAAAAATGGGAGAAAGGCCTGGCAGTCCACTCCCAAGGCAATCCCGAAACAGTCAGCCATTGAAAACCCTATAATGGTCACTATGAGTCGGATACGACTTGACAGCACCTACCAACCAACCAACCAACCATATGCTAGGTTAGACATTGGATATAGAGTAATTAAGAAGATTGTTAAAAGTCCCTAACCTTAGCTGGATGCTGTGGTACATGCCTATAATCCCAGAAACTTGAGAGGCTGAGGCAAGAGGATCACCAGTTTGAGGTCCGAGGCAGCCTATGTAACTTAGCAAGACCTTGTCTCAAAATTAATATTTTTTAAAAGCCTGAGGGTACAGCTCAGTGGTAGAGTGCTTACCTAGCACAGGGCCCTGGGATCAACTCCCAGTACAAAAAAAAAAAAAAAAAAAAAGAAGGTCCTAACCTCATATGTTAGAGTGAGGAACTTACTGGGAGAATTGGTGAGTGGAAGTCTAGGCACTTGGGTCAAAGTGAAGATATGTGGCAGGTTCATGTGACTCTGTAATGGGACAGACAAAAGAATAGAACTTGAGGCCAGAACACATTTTTTCTATCAATTAAAAAAATCAAAGAATTTTCAGCACAATAAAACTGATAAAAGCAATAAAAGCAATCAAATGAGAACATATATCCCAGTATCTAAGAGAAATAGCATCAAGATCAAGTAAAAATCAAACCCTTGATTAATGCACTGATTTTGTTTCAAAATAATCCAGTGGGGAGAGAGAGTAAATGGAGATAGACATGAAACAAGACTGAGCTGGGTAGGGTGGTACATGCCTGGAATCCCAGTAACTTAGAAGACAGAAGCAGGACTGCAAATGTGAGGCCAGAGGCAGCCTGCCTCAAAAAAAAAAAAAAAAAAAAAAAAAAAAAAAAAAAAAAAAAAAAAAAAAAAAAAAAAAAAAAAAAAAAAAAAAAAAAAAAAAAGGCCTGTGGGTGCAGCCCAGTGGTAGA
The DNA here is from genome assembly GCA_007922755.1 of Pedetes capensis. Classification (NCBI taxonomy): domain Eukaryota; kingdom Metazoa; phylum Chordata; class Mammalia; order Rodentia; family Pedetidae; genus Pedetes; species Pedetes capensis. Next base: position 46,651 of record VMDO01013449.1, read on the forward strand.
ACACTTGCAGAGTATGTATTAGGCCCTGTTTTTTTTGGTTTTTTTTTTTTAATGCGTTACTAGGGGTTGACCCCAGGGCCTCACTCCTGCATTGTTTGCCAGTGCTGTATTACTGAGCTGCACCCCAGCCCATTTTTTTTACTTTTTTTGTTTTTGTGAGGCAGGGTCACACTAAGTTACACAGACTGCCTCTGGTCCAACTTGTGATCCTCCTGCCTCTGCCTCCCAAGCCGCTGGGATTACAGGCATGCACCACTGCACCTGGCCAGGTCCTGGGTTTAACCCCTAAGTACTGAAAGAAAAAAATATAGAATCGAGACTGGATATGTTTTGATGATTTCACAAGCTGAGTGATAAACATGTGGTGATTCCTTGTATTATTCTCTCTACTTTTGCATATGTTTTTAAATTCCTGTAGTAAAAGCCATTATCTAATCTATCTATCTGTCTACCTACCTACCTACCTACCTACTACTTATCTATCTGAACAACTTGATCAATAACTACCACAGGCAAGTTTCACAGAGAATACCCTATTTATTATGGGAGAAAACAGCATCTCTGCTCATCCAAAATTCCTAAGAGTTCAGAACACATTGACATGTGGACTTTTCTCTCTTGTCCTCTTGATTCATAGATCTGTTGTGAGAGTCTTTAGTCCTAATCCTTTAGAGAGTAGCACCATGTATATAAGCTATTTCACTGAGGCTCATCACCTGTGTTATGCATGAGGGCAGGGACTGTGCCTGTTTTATCGTTCAATGTCTAGGCACAGTGCCTGGCATGTACTCAGAGTTCAATAAAAATTTGTGGAATGCACATTAAATATGTTGTCTAGGCAGAGTGCCTGGCATGTACTCAGAGTTCAATAAAAATTTGTGGAATGCACATTAAATATGTTGCTTTTCTTTTCTTTTTTTTTTTTGCGGTATTGGGAGTTGAACCCAGGGCCTTGTGCTTGCATGCTTTGCAAGTGCTGGATCACTGAGCTGCACCCCCCTCCAAGCCCATTTTTTACTTTTTTGAGACAGGGTCTTGCTAAATTACACAGACTTCCTCTGGTCTCGAACTTGCGATCCTCCTGCCTCTGCCTCCCCAGCTGCTGGGATTACAGGTGTGCGCCACCACGCCCAGAAATGTGTTGCTATTTTTAAAAAGATCTGTATATAAAATATTATATGTGCTGGGGTTATGACTCATAGTTATTTAGAAACATATTCATTGCACCACTACTCATCCAATTAGGAGACCTACTATTATTGTTGTTGTTAGGTGCTGTGGAGTTGGTGTCTGATTCATAGTGACCCAAGGTACAACAGGCGAAACACTATTGTCAGTGCTTCTCTGCTATACATAGGGTTTTCAATGGTGGATTGCATTTTTGGGAGTGGGTTGCTGGGTCCTTCTCCCAAGCCTACAGTACCTGGTATTCCCAGGTGGTCTCCCATCCAAGTACTAACCAGGCGCAACCCTGCTTAGCTTCGGAGATTTGACAGGATTGGACGGCACAGTGCTATGGTTGCAGGCGACCTACTATTAGAAGGAAGAAAAAGAGGGGGTAGGGAAAAAAAAAAAAGAAAAAGAAAATAAGTATTGAAGAGGATGTGGAGAAATTGGAATCCTTGTGCACTATTGGTGGCTGTGTAAAATGGTGCAGCCACTATAGAAAATGGCATGTCAGTGCCCAAATGTTTTTAAAAACAGAACCATGATATGACCCAGTAATTCTGATTCTGGTGTATACCCCAAAGAACTGAAAGCAGAGTCTCAAAGAGGTTTTGTTTGTTTGTTTTGTTTTGTTTTGGTACTGGGTATTGTATCCAGGGCCGTGCTTGGAAAACATTCTACCACTGAGCTACATTTCTAGCCTTTTTGTTTTAATTTTGAGACAGCTGAGTAGGCTAAATTGCTTAGGCTGGCCGTGAACTTGTTATGTAGCCCAGGCAGGTGTCAAATTTGCAATCCTCCTGCTTCAGCCTCCTGAGTAGCTGGGATTACAGGTATGTGCCAGTATGCCAGGCTTCAAAGAGGTATTTATATATAATGTTTACAGGAGCATTGTTTATAATAGACAAAAGTTGGAAGAAATCCAATCCAAGTATCCATTGATGAGTGAATAAACAAAATGTGATATAGATAAATATCACATATAAATATTACTCAGTTTTAAAAGGAAATTCTAACATATTCTACAACATGGATAACCTTCAGAACTTATTGCTAAGTGAAATAAGCAAGTCAAAAGATACAAATACTGTTTGATTTCACTTATATGAAGTACCTAGAGTAGTCAAATTCACTGAATCAGAAAGAACTGCCAGGGGCTAGGGTCAGGGGAATGGGAATAGTTGTTCAATGGATATTGAGTTTCAGTTTTGCAAGATGAAAAGAGCTCTGGAGACTGGTTGCATAGCATTGTGAATGTACTTAACACTCCTAAACCATACACTTAAAAATAGTTAAGATAGTGAGTTTTATGATATATCTATATCTATATATCTATATATCTATATATCTATATATCTATATCTATATCTATATCTATATCTATCTATCTATATATATATATATGAAAGCCACAATTTAACAAAATACTTACTGCAACATAAGATGCCTCCCAGCTTCAAATATCTAGGGCCACCTGTCTCTTTCTTTTCCCATGGAGTGCACACACTATTTTTCTTTAGCCACATGTGATCTAGCATTAGCAAGAAGCTATGAAAATTGGGATCTTAGATGTAGATTAATGAAATCAATCTGAAACCATGTATTTTCAAACCCCATTCATCATTTGATCTAAATTCACCTGTGTACATGTAAATGCATTTAGTCTACAATAATTTTCAATAGGTGCAAAGGCTAAAGAGCCTTGTTATTTAAAAAAAATATGAACCAAGGACTTTAGCAAAATGAGCACATAACTTAAAAGGGGAGAAGAAGAAAATATACTTGATTTCTCAAAAGAGAAGCAACTTAAAACCTCCCTTGAGTAAAATACTGAGATGTCCATTTTCCCTTCATTTGCTCAATAGGGAAGGAATGTTTGGTAATGAGGACAGGAAAGAAATCCATGGAGGTCATGAGTATAAGAATTCTGTTCCTACTAGTACTGTGAGGTCACTGGGTATGCTTGAACAAGGCCTATAATCTCTGGGAGCTCCTTTTTTGTAAAGATAGGGGACTAGATATGGAACAGCATTTACAAATGCTTGTGCTGGCAGCGTGAGTGAGGTTTAAAAGGCAGGCCGTTTCTCATATGACGTCTCAGAGATAGTAATTTACAACAAAATATATAGCAGACATAAGGCTGGTGCCAGTCCTGACCTCTGGAGAGTGCTGGTTCAAGGGAGAATTTTTCTTAGCAGACTTTCTGCAATACAAATTCAATCCACATCTGGCAGGGAATATTGGCTCTAAGCTGAGGCAGATGTAGTAGTCCAAGTTTCTGTGAGGATGAACTAAAAACAGTGGCTAGCATTCCCTAATATCCAGGGGGTGGGACTCGATAGCTAATGAGTGTCTGCATGGAGGAAACAGTATAAACAAAGCTTTCTAGAACAGTAAAAAACAACTCAGGAAGCAGGTGAAATGAAAGCCTAGCAAAATCAACCACAGCATGGTAAGACAATAAGAAAAAACATTTCTTAATTATTTTAAATGATAAATATGTTGATTGTGCAAATGATCCACGCACAAGTACAGGGTCCAGAAAAGGTGAAAAAAGTACAGAATATACTGATCACTAAACATACACATATTCTAAAAATGAAATGCATATTTGGAGTAATAAAAGTGAACCAGATGTAGTGACATACACCTGTAAGTCCAGCTACTTGGGAGGATGAGGCTGGAAGACTGCTTGAGCCTAGAAGTTTGAGGCCAGCCTGGGCAATACAGTGAGATCCCTGTCTCAGGAAAAAAAAAAAAAAAAGGAGTAGGCTATTTACAAACCTAAATAAGACAATATGATACTGGCATAAGATATTATATGTGTGAGTGTATATTTCAATGGAATAGAAATTGACAGTCCAGAAATAAAGTCACTGATCTACAGTCAATTAATTTTCCACAAGAGTATTAAGACCACTAGAAGGGAAAAGGGCAGACTTCTGACAAATTTTGCTTTGACAACTAGATACCCACATGCAAAATATGACACCAAAAGCATAAGCAATCAAAGAAAAATCAGAATGGGAATTTGACAAGATTTAGAACTTCTATGCATTGAAGGACTATCAGGAAAGTGAAAAAGAACTCACAACTTGGGAGAAAATATTTACAGATTACATATCTGGTAAGGGTCTAGTATACAGAATATATAAAGAACCCATATAACAACAAAAAGACAAGCCAAAAGACTTCAATAAATACTTCTTTCTGTGTGTGTGTGTGTGTGTGTGTGTGTGTGTGTGTGTGTGTGTGTTAGTGGAAAGCTGAACCTCAGGCCTTATGTATGCTTTTTTTTTTGCAAGTGCTCAGCCACTGAACTGCACCCTCAGCAGATTTTTTACTTTGTATTTTGAGATAGGGTCTTGCTAAATTACACAGGCTACCTCTGGCCTTGAACTTGCAATCCTCCTGCCTCCACCTCCAGAGTTGCTGGGATTAAAGGCATCAGTCACTGGGCATGGCTTCAATAAATATTTCTACAAATACAAATGAATACAAATGAATACATGTGTAGCATCTTTATATTAATCTATAGGAAAATGCAGATCACATCTACAGTGAGTCTGGGTGTGGTGCCTGATGCTTGTAATCCCAGCACTGAGGAGGCCGAGGCAGGAGGATCATGAATTATAGACTGTCCTAGGCTACATAGTGAAATTGTCTCAAAAACAAACAAACAAATAAGAACAACATAAAACCCAACAACAAAATAAACAAACTATTTGAAAAGGCTTCAGGTATAGCTAGGTGATACAGGATTTGCATAGCATTTGCAAAGCTCTGAGTTAGATCCCTAGTACCACAAGACAAAACAAACAAACCCCCACCACAACAAACCTACAGTGAGATACCATTGCACATTCACTAAAATGGCAATAACAACAAAAGGGAAAATAATGACTGCTGGCAAGTATATGGAGAAATTGGAATCCTCATACATTGCTAGTGGGACTATAAAATGGTGTAACTGCTGTGGAAAAAAGTTTTATAGTTTCTAAAAAATTTAGACATAGAATAACTTGCAATTCCACTCCTGGTTATATACCTCAAAGAACTGAAAACAGGTGTCAAGCAAAAGTTTGTACATGGATGTTTTCATAACAACATTATTCCTAATATGGAAAAGGTATAAGCAACCCAAATGTCCATCAAGTAATAATTAGTATATCTATATACAGATTATTCAGCCATAAAAATGAATGAGATGTTGAAACACGATGCAACACAGATGAATCTTGAAAACATCATACCTAGTGAATAAAGCCAGACACAAAATGTTACATAGGATTCTATTCATGTGAAATGTGCAGAAAAGGAAAATTCATAGAGACAGATGGTAGATCAATGGTTCCCAGAGGATGGGGAGAGGGGAGAAGAGGGAGTGGCTGCTCACAAGTACTAGATTTCTTTTTTGGGGTGATAAAAATATTCTGGAATTAGATAGTGGTGATGGCTGCACAGCCCTGTGAATACACTAAAAACTGCTGAATTATACACTATAAAATGATGAGTTTTATGGTATGTGAATTGCATCTCAATAAAAAGGGGCAGAACATTCATAAGTTTTTTTGTTGTTAAATTTGCTTACATTCATCAAGTTTTGTTTTCAAATGTATCTGTGGCATGGAGACATCCTGACATCTGAGACTCGTGTGCCCCTCTTTGCAAACTCACTTGTCAGTTCTCAGCTACCATCTCACCCTCAGTCCTAGCTACATATTAAATGTCTAGCCCTTACTGGAACACATACTTCCCAGCTTTTTTCCAGACTTCAGCGCCTATATACATGTTCTTTTTTCCCAGAACCTCTTGCACCCTCTGTCCACCTCATCTAATCCTACCTAGATGGTCTTTCAGTACCCAACACAAGCGTCACTGGCACCTTGAAGCATCTCCCATTTGCCCCTGTCCCAGCTCAGAAAATGCTAGTTTTTCCACCCTCTCTGCATTTCACTCTTTGGTGGCTACAGTATACTGCATGGTACACTATAGTGTATAGCATACTGTATATTATACTGCATAGCCTCTCTAGTGCACGAGCCTGTAATGATTTGGTCCCATGTTTGTCCCCTTCTCCCTTCTTCTTTCTTCACTTTAGATTGGGACCTCAAGGAAGCACAGCTTTCTTATTCCATTTGGAGGACCAGTGTAGTGTTTAGAATATAGTAAGAGAAGAAACTAACATTAACTGAATGCCTAATAAGTACAGGCAATAACATCTTTACAACCATCCTGTGAAGTACATATTATCATCTCCATTTTACAGATAAGGAGACTGGGGTTCAGAAAGGTTGAGTAATTTCCTCCATGTCATTCAACTTGTTAAATGATGAAGTGGAGGAGTTGAGACCAGAACTGGACTTTGACCTTTCAAATCTGGGTATCTCCCTGTCAGCACAGTGAGATGGTTATTAGATCAGACATCTTGGGTACATATCTTGCCTCTTCTGCTTATCATTATGGCTTTAAGCAAATGACTTAACATCTTTATGATTGTTTCTTCATTTGTAAAAGGAAAATAATTACGTTGCCTACACATAGAGTTTTTAGGAAGATTAAATGAGATAGTATATATGAAGTACCTAGAAAAGTATTTGTCACATACGAAGTACTCAATAAATGTTAGTTATGTCCCATGTTGAACCAATATTTGGCAAATACCAGGCAGTTGGATGACAAAATATATATCACTCTACACAGAGATTGCTTGATGGCACAACCTATGGTAAGGTCAGGACTAGAGTCTCTTAAAAGTCCAGAGGGGGGCTGGGCGCAGTGGCACATGCCTGTAATCCCAGTGGCTCGGGTGGCAGAGGCAGGAGGATCGCAAGTTCAAGACCAGAGGCAGTCTGCATAAGTTAGCGAGACCCTGTCTCAAAAAAAAAAAAAATTGGGCTGAGGGTGCTGCTCAGTGGTCCAGCACTTGCAAAGCATGCAAGCATGAGGCCCTGAGTTCAACCCCCAGTACCACAAAAAACTAAAATAAATAAATAATAAATAAAAGTCCAGAGAGGGGATGTTAAGGCTCTAGTAAGTAAAAACACTAAAGCAAAACCACTTTCTCCCTTTAAAGATTCTGTAAGCTGACAACAGCCACAAAAATTGAGTGGAAAGTACTCAAAATTTAGTCCTTCCTTCTTCCCTTCCTTCCTTCTTTCCTTTCCCTTTTTCTTTTCCTTCCTTCCTTTTCTTTCTTTCCCTCCCTCCCTCCCTTCCTTCTTTCCCTTCATTTTTCTTCTTTCTACTGGAGGTTAAACCCAGGGCCCTATGCATACTTTGTAAGTGCTCTACTGCTAAGCTGCACCGTCACCCTCATTTTTTATTTTATTTTTTTTATTTTGAGACAGGGTCTCATTAAGTTAAGCAGACTACCTCTGGCCTCAAACTTTTAGCACTAGTATTATAGGCACACACCCCTGTGCCCAGAAAAATTGAGTATTTTCAACCCTATTTCCAGAAAAAAATGGATTTTTGTAAATTACATGGAACAACAATAACAAAATTAAAGGATCAGCTAAATTCTAGCCTCTGATTCTAGATTTTACAATAATAACAGCATGATTAATAATAATAGCACAAGCTCTTAATATGTGTGAGGCACTCTTTTCTTTTTCTGCAGTGCTGGGGATCAAACCAGGGCCTTGCAATGCTGGGCAGGCACTCTACAGCTGAGCTACCTCCCCAGCCCTTGGTTTTTCTTGAGACAGGGTCTTAGTATGTAGTCCAAGTTGGCCTTGCAGTCATTATTCTCCTGCCTCAGTCACCTGAGTGCTTCGATGATAGGAATGCCTCACCAAGCTCAGCAAGGGACTCTTTACATGCATACTTTATGTAAATTAATGATTTAACGTTCATTCAAATAAATTCTCCTGTACTCAAGAAAGCAGAAACTTGGAGCAAACAGCAGGTTGCTGGCTGATGGCAGAGCTATTCTAGGAATGGGGAAGCTTTCTCATAAATCTGGTGACATGTGACCGTGATAAAAGGTTAGGCCACTCAGTGGTAAAAAGGATGAGATCCTAGAAAGTGGACATGCTAAACTATTGGCCAATGTCAAAAGCCCGGCTGCAACTGGACAGAATTTCTATTTCTAATGTCAGAATAATAGAGAAACTGCTGCCAATGCTGCATAAAACTCAAGAACACTTAGCAGTGATGGCTGACTTCCAACTGAGCCATTAAGGTAAGTGAAGAAGAAAGCTCCAGGTAGAAATATCCTTGGGAACCCAAAGAACATACTGAGTGTTTGAAGTTGGTACTTAAGCTCCTATTATTGAACTCAGTGTTTGCGTCTGGGGCCAATTGTGAGTCCACTTATGACACCTAGCTACAAGACTGCTTATTTTTGGTAAATGGTCTTCACAGAGGATGTGAAGGGCTGCAATCAGATCTTATGGTACCCTCATAATGGTAAGAGGTTGATTTCTCTTGACCTTGCATTTCCAGCCCCAATCACTTTATGGTCTGTTTTGGGATTTTTTTCCCTCTTTCTCTCTCCATTTCACTAATTGTAATGGAATAATAGCAGAAGCTTTTAATATGTGTGAGGCACATATACACAGAATATAAAACATTTACTATTATTTCCTGAGATGCAAATTCTTTAAAGTACATTTCTTAAGAAGAGATGATAACTGAGTGTGTTCATGCACACCTACAATCCCATCATTCAGGAGGCAGAGGCAGGAAGAGCCCAAATGTGAGGAAAATTTGATGAAGTATTTTTTCCCTAGTCTTTTTTTTTTTAATTCCTGACATTACAGAACTTAACTGAAATGTATTAATATTTTATGCTTACATTTCCATGACAAACAGAAAAAATCATGAGACCTCCTCAAAAAATCACAAAATAACAAAAAAGTAGAGTCTTTAAAACTAAATAAATATAGATTTCAGCATTAACAGCTGAACAGAGAAAGGAATTAAAAAATTAAAGTCTTTTTTTTTTTTTTTTTTTTTGCAGTACTGCGGTTTGAACTCAGGGCCTCATGCTTGCATGCTTTGCAAGTGCTGTACCACTGAGTTGCACCCTGAGTCCATTTTTTTTTTTTTTTTTTTTTACTTTTTGAGACAGGGTCTTGCTAAGTTATGCAGACTACCTCTGGTCTCAAACTTTCGATCCCCCTGCCTCTGCCTCCTGAGTCGCTGGGATTATAGGTGTGTGCCACCATGCCCAGAAGGGATTAAAATACTTTATTTTTAAAAAAATCATAGCTGGGCATGGTGGCCCGTGCCTGTACTCCTGCACTCAGGAGGCTGAGGCAAGGAGGATCAGTGAGAGTTTGAGGCCAGCCTAGTTTAAATAGTGAGTTCCAGGCCAGCCTAGGCTACCCCGTCAGACTCTGTCTCAAAAAACACCCCAAACCAAAACCAAAAAAATCACTAGTGGATGATAAAGTATGTAGAAACTGAACATTTACAAATTATGTAAAACCTAGAATCACTGACTGTTCAGAAACTACACAGATGGATCATGGGTAATGGTGGTGAACAGTAGAAAAGGATGAATCTGCACTGTTCTAGATGCTCCCTGTGAGGAAAGCCTGACATTGATTACATATTGAGCCAAGCAAATGCTAGCAGCAGATCCAGTGGTGATATCCTGCCTATGCGCAGATCCTCCACTGGGCTTACAATTTTGATTTACACCCCAGATATCTGGTAGATCTCATTGATTTTGGTGCCTTGACACTTGATTATACAGTCAATCAAATCATTTGGAATGGTGAGTTTATGAGAAGCATCTAAACCTGCTCAATAGCCTTTTACCTCTGGAGAGCTGGACATGGTGCCACTGAATCTGGTGTTGCCATGCATCATAATGAAGGAAAATGAAACTGTTGCACTGCCACTTGGTGTAGTTTGGTCAAATCTGGCTGTGGAATGGCATACTGTCCTTGGATGGTATAGGCCTCTCCACCTGCAAAGAAAGACACCTGGAGAACTTGATAGTTTAGGCTGGTAAGGAATGGTCACATCCTGGGGGGTGGGGCATGACTCCAACATGACCACACAGATCTGTTTTACACACTCAGTGATGGACTGCAGAATGCCAGCAATAGTGATGGCCCACTCAGTTGAGTGGGGGAGCATATCCTCTGCTACCCAGACCTGAACCCCTGTGACATATTTCCTTCATCTTGGAACCACCTTTTCCAATGAGAGAGCCACACTGACTAGCATGAGCCACCAGCCTTAGGGTGACTGGGGGGGTCTACTGGCAGCTTTGCTATTGGTCATAGAACAATTGATGTCTTCTTCCAGTTTGTCAATGATCATAGTAGTGATCATGGCATTAGTCGGTCCAGCCAAAGGGAAAATTCTCTCAGAACAATTCCCTACTGAGATGTTGATACTTGCACCATTCTCCTAGTGCATCTTCTGAAATGATCCTCCTTTCTTTCTGATGATACTGCCAATTTTGTTTCTATGCATAAGTAGCCAGAAGGTGAGGGTGACATTTAATTTACCTTCAATCACATCATGTCCATGGCAAGCAGTGTTAGAGGGATCAGGACTTTGAGTGGTCAAGTCTTTGGTCACTGGTGCCAGTTAAAGCCAAAAATGGCAGGTATGAGGCAAATGAGGGAAAAAGGAGAGTGGGTAGGAGGTAGGGCATGCAAGTGGGGCACAATACTGGCCAGCAGGGAGGTGAAGGCCACCCTCTACATCATGGGCAAACAGAGGAGGAAGAAAGCAGGGTGGAGGAGGAGGAGAAGAGGTTGAGATCCCAAAGAGTAGATATGTTGAACAATAATTGGCTTGGTGGCAAAAGCCTGGCTGCAACTAGGGCAGGTAGAGGGTGGTGGAGGGGCTGCTGTGTGAGATGGCACAAACTGTGGATGCTCTGGCTGCTGCCTTGGCTGGTGTGGGCTGGATGAGAAAAGTTTTTATGAGACAGTTGACCTGACAGAACACAATGGGAGAGATGGCAAGGAGGAAACTAAAATGATAAAAGGAAAAGCAGTTTCTTACTCAGAAGGTACTCAGTCTAACTGTAAGAATAAATAGTAACAGTAGAACGAAATATCAGGACTATTAAAGAAGAACAAAGATGCTTTGCCATCTACAGTTTTAATGGGTAAACATCTAATTTATACATTATCTGCATACATACAAAATGCTAATTACAACAATGTTGTTGTTGTTGTTAGGTGCCGTGGAGTCGGTATCCGACTCATAGCGACCCTCTGTACAACAGGGGAAACACTATTGTCAGTGCTTCTCTGCTGTGCATAGGGTTTTCAATGGCAGATTGCTTTTTGGGAGGGGGTTGCCAGGTCCTTCTCCCAAGCCTACAGCTTCTGGTGTTCCCAGGCGGTCTCCCATCCAGGTACTAACCAGGCCCGACCCTGCTTAGC